>PVLA01011060.1:0-56798 GCA_004027455.1 Hydrochoerus hydrochaeris
TGGTCCTGTCCTCCTCTACCCAGCCTAAAATGCTGGCCATACTCTGGTCTCACGCTCCTGAAATTGAATACCATGCCTGCCTCATCCAGGTGTTCTTCATCCATGCCTTTGCTTCTGTGGAGTCTGGGGTGCTCATGGCTATGGCCTTGGACCGCTATGTAGCCATCTGCTTCCCACTGAGACACTCTAGTATCCTGACCACAACCATGGTGGTAAAACTAGGGGTGGCTGTGATGCTCAGAGGCCTGTTGCTGGTGAGCCCCTTCTGCTTCATGATCTCCAGGATGCAATTCTGTCCTAACAGGGTCATTCCCCAGTCATACTGTGAGCACATGGCTGTGCTGAAATTGCTGTGTGCTGATACCAGAGTCAACCATGCATATGGACTCTTTGTGGCCTTCTCAGTGGGTGGCTTTGACATTCTTGTCATCAGTGTATCCTATGTGATGATTTTGCGAGCTGTGTTGCAGTTGCCCTCAGGAGAAGCCCGCTTCAAGGCTTTTGGCACATGTGCTTCTCACATGTGTGTTATCTTGGCCCTGTATATTCCAGCCCTTTTTACCTTCCTCACCCATCGCTTTGGCCATCATGTGCCCCAGTTGGTACACATGATGTTTGCTAATGTCTACCTACTGGTGCCTCCCATGCTCAACCCCATCATCTATGGAGCTAGAACCAAGCAGATCAGGGACAGAATTATGCAAGCGTGTTGTGGTACAGACAGCTGAGCCAAGGGTCCTTTCATTATACCTCCAAAAGCTCCATTAATCTGGAAATACAATGAAAAAACTTTTATATCCCATTGCCTAACATCTGTCAAAGCTATCATAGTGACCAGCAACTGTTTAGAAAAAAGAAGAAATATTTTCACAATACCCAGAAGAAGATATTGCAGAGCTGTGACGGCTTATGCAGACAGTTACTCTTGTTCATCACTGCAGGACAACTAACAGTTTTTCATAATTATAAGTATATATATATATATATATATATATATATATATATATATAGTGCCAGGGATCGAACTCATGACCTCGCGTTTACCAAGCAGCCACTGAACTAAACCCCCTGCCATAAGCAAATATTTTAAATGAATATTTTTCCACAGATTAAGGTGAAATATTATTTTTGTACTACAACTGGAAGTATAATTTGACACATGATTTTAAAGACATTTAAAAATATCTTCCAACATCTAAAGGAGATCTGAAACTCACTATATAGAATCAGAATTGTTGAAATAAAAATGTGTATAATAGACATGCATAAAATAATTATATAAATAACAAAAATAATTGAAATATTATACCTATTGAAGAAATGTGCAATTGAATGTCATGTACCACTGAAGTATAGAAGTACATGAAGACATGAAACTGATCAGAATGAAACATTAAATGAAAAAAATTAAACCACTGCCTACACAGCTTAATACCAGTGTAAAGCAGAATACATACATACAGACAAAGACCTGGGAATGCACTCAGCTGTTAATAATGTCTTCTTGAAGCAATGAAACTATAAAATCTTCATTTTCACTTAAGAATATTGCATTTCATGTTATTTCTGACTAACATGCTTTAATTGTACATACGAATTGAGGTCAGTGTTATACTTCAGCACATTTAAAATTAACCACAATTGATAGAACTTATTACTAGTAGGGGAAATGAGTAACTGAAGTAACAACTGCACCTTAAGAAAGTTAATTCACTGTCAAAGCCTGAGGGCAAAATGTACAACCTGGGACATTGATAGACTATAGGAAAAATGACATGCACAAAATCTTTAAAACCTAGATACAAAATTACTGCCAGATCACAACTTCTTGAAACTACTGACAAGGAGGATTAGATGAGCTGAAGGGTTCAATCCTCTCATCCAAAATTTGATGGGTTCCTGAGGACTTTGTACATCAAAATGAATTACAAAGCTTTGGAAAAGAATGTGGAGAAAGTTTTCAGAAAGATTTATGAAGTTCTGCTTATGGTTGTGGGAAGACTGTAGAATTAATAGTATTTAAAATTATTAATTTAATGGCATTTTAAACAGTTTTCAAAAACATATTTCCTTTTGAATTATTATTCTATAGTTGGTGACCCCTTCCTTATTTTTTCTTGCCATTGCTGAGGACAGTAGAACCTTTGAGAATTTCTGAAACAAAAAACATGGACAGTAGATTTTGGAAATAGCATGGCTCCATTAAAGTTAAATTGGCTTCTTAAAATGGAAAAGAGCAGAAGGTAGATACAGCAGCTGGTGCAAAGCAGCAAACAATATTTGGAATCAGGTAAAGGATTTTAGTGATCTAAAGATAAAAGAATCTAAAACTGAGTAATTTAGTACTAAAAAGTCACTAGAAGTACACTTTGATTGTCAAACGTATTTCAAGGAACATGTACCATTGAATTGTACAGTTCTAACCATACTCATAACCAAACATTCTGGATGGTAGAACTGGAGAACACTGAGAATCTCATGGTAGTAACTTCCATCTCTGCATGTGGGTTGGTTTTCTGCCTTCTTTCCCCCCATGACAATTTGCCATCTCCTAGAGTCTTCCACCTCAGGTACCTCAGAGCAGCGTGAAATTATGCTGCCACTTTCCTTGAAGACACAGCATGAGAAATACTGTGATTGCCGTTTTCTCAAACTCAGCTGCTCTGCTTGTTTTTGTTGTTACTGTTGCTATTCTTTAAATTCCTAATATACACAGACATTGTATCATATATGTACTTTAAAATGTACCTAGCTTGTTCATTTTCTTAGATAATTTATCTATGACATTTACCCCCTGTCTCCAATGTCTCAACACCATAGATGTCTGTCTGTCTTGGTACAATTAGTGTTAGTGTGGAGACAAATTGGCTTCTCTTGGGACCTAAACAGAAATCCTTGGTTTGGAGATAAATATACAATTTTAGGCATTGCTTCTGGCACAACCTGTAGATATTGGCCAATTCTTAGAAGTTGATACTATAAATTATAACACATTACCCATACTTGAAGCCATTCTAATATGACCACATTAATGTGTAACCAATCACTTTCTGACCCATACTCTTCAATGCTCTTCTGTTAAATACCCCTGAATTTTGATGAACAGCATGCTAATGAGAATCAGTTGTGCAAACAAGTTATAGGAGAAATTTTTTTTATATTGTAATCTCCAGGTGACCGCTCAAGTCTCTCCATCACACTAGGACTGAATCTCTGTTATAATTTAATATACTATACCTCATCCCTATAGTAGTCTCAGTCATTTTCCTTTCATATGACAATAAAATAATCCAATAATGAATAAGATTTTTGTAAACATCTGTAAAAAGTATTTTCTCACCTTTGATTTTGATCAAATTTAAAATGCAAGATTTCAGTGGGAGAAATATCTATTTGTCTTTGTAGAAATTTGCCATATGTTTGAAGACAATTAAGAACAACTTAGCAGTTTTCATGATGTAACCAGGTAATCATAAAAATGTTCATGACATTTTTGCATTATTTATTATCTCTTACATTTCCTAGTATATACATATGATGTATATGTATATGATGTGTATATGTATATGTTTGTGTGCTGCATAGTGAAAAGACATTTGAATATCTGGTGAGTATATGATCATTTGAAGATGCAAGACTTACTAATTGTCTACATAATTATGTTGGTGAAAGAAAACTGACTATATTTACCAGACGGTGCTTGTGTGTGATGGATAGTGCTCTATAATAAGCATTACATTTTTGAATTTGTAGACATAATTATATAAGTGATAACTTCATATATGCATACAAAATGGGCTTTTGTTTCCATATGACTTTTCATAGGAGCACATGAATATGTATCATTGCATATTTGCAAGTATTTCTGTCTTCAGTAATAAACATCTGTTATTTCTATATCTTTGAAAGTGTATTCATATAGTCATATACATTTTTGTTTGAATGCCTATGTATTTGATGTACATATGCCTCAAAAGTATTTATTTTGGTGAATGTAAAATTGTTTTTCATGCATAATGGGGTGTATATATTGCTTGGTATCAGTATGGATAAGTGTGTGGGCATAATGTGATGTTTGTATGTATGCATATGTTTATACATTTACAATTTAATATATCTATCTGTGTGAATAGACTACTTTTATACTTAAATTCACTTTTTATTGTTGTGTAAAAATATATAAAAACATTATATATTTTACCAAGAGAACATGTGATGATTCAGCACATTATGTATTTGTATCAGAAGTCCTTGAGTGATAGGTGTGTATGGAAAGACTTGAAAATCTGGAGAGAAATGTATCTGTCTAATATGAAAGTTCAGTCTTTGTAAATAAGGAAGAGGAAAAGGGCTGAAGGGAGGAGAGGAGAATGGAAAAAAAAAAGAACAATTAAGATATATTATGTAAAGATACAAATTCTCTATGATAAATGTGATCTCTATGTATAAAAAATTTACCAATAAAATTAATTTTAAAAGTAATATGAAAGCTCTGATATGCTTTTTCAAAGACCTTAACAAATACTTCTCAGATATTTCTTGTCAGAAACCTGTTCCAAGCATCTTTATTCTTTACCTTCTATCAAGCATACCCATTACCATTACTTGGTTTTTGCATCTGTTTCTAAACAGCTTTATTAACATACAACTCATATATTATATAATCACCCACTTAAAACATATAATTCAATGGCATGAGATATGTTAATTATGAGTTATTAAAATGTATAAAGTATATTTAAATTTTACCATATAATAATTTTAAAAGTACAAGTCCATAATATTAATTAATTCATAATGTTACACAAACATCACCAGTACCTATATCTAAAACATTTTTATTGCTTAGGAGAAATTTATAACTATTAATCATTAACTGTCCATTTTTCCATCTTTAATCTCTGATAATTACTAAACTACATAATATCTCTATAAATATACTTATCTAGATAGTTCATCTAAGTAGGATCATACAGTGTTTGTTCTTTTGTGTCTGAATTTTTTCATTTAGGAAAATATCTCCAACTTCATGTTATAATATATAGAGTAAAAAATACAAAAGTAAAGAAAAGATTTGTTCTCTGAAATATAAACAAAATTAATAAGAAGACCTTGTCTAGGTTAAGCAACAAAAGAGTTAATAATTAATACTCAAATAAATAAATTAACAGACAAAAAGGAGATATTACAACTAATGCCCAGAAATGCCCAAGATTCCTTTGAATAAACATGTCAAGAAACAATACTTTAGAAGAAATGAAAAAATTCCTAGACACAGAAACCTTGCAAAATCATCAGTCATGATGAAATAAAAATCTGAACAGACTGATAAAAAGTAATGAGATAGAATCAGCAATAAAATGTTTCTTTTCAAAAAAGTCCACCAAATATTTAAAGAAGAACTAATAATAATTCTAAAATTATTCTAGAAGTTGAAGTGCAGAATATTTTTTTCAAATATATATTCTATGCGGTCAAAATTACTTTGATAACAAAAGCAGACAAGGACATGCTAAATAAAAGTACCCTTATTAAACATAAATGCAAAAGTCATCATCAAAATAATAGCAAAAGTACCTTTAAAAACTATTCACCACAATCAGTAGAATTCATTCCAGAGATAAAAGGATTTTCAACCTCAGCAAATCAATAAAAGACCAAAGAAAACTGTAAATAAGAAAAAAACCATAAGATAATCTCAACAGATATAGGAAAAGTTTTGGTAGATGTACAAAACAGTATTTTATAAATTTTTGCATACATTCATGATTAAAAAAAAAAACTTTGGACATATAAGGTATAGAAAGAATAGACCACAGCAAACTAAAGGCTATTTACAACAAGCCAAAAGATTACACTGAATAGAGAAAAGTTAATGCTTTCTCACTATAACCTGAAACAAGATAAAAATGCCTAGCTTCACCATTTTTATTCAACAAGGAATTGGACACACTAGCCAGAAAAAACTCAAGCAAGAGAAACAAATAAAGGACATTCAATCTGGAAGAGAGGGAACTGTCAGTGTTTGGAAATGATACGGTCTCATAGCAAGTGGCGACTGTGGCTGGGGGTGAGGAGTGAGGCAGTTTAGGGCCTGCAGCACAGGAAGCTGCGAGGATCCCAATAAAGCTAAAGCTGCGAGGATCCCAATAAAGTAAAGCTACTCGCCCCCGGGGCCGTGGAGCCCAACGCTGGAGTGATGGACCTCAACCGGATCATCTAGGCACTAGAGGGCACCACCAAAACAAAGCTGCACCTTGCCCTGCAGAAAGAGCTCAGTCAGTCCTAGAGATCATCAATATCCACCCCAGTTTACTTTGGATTACAGTCTCTGACCCTGTGGAATTCCCAGTACGCCAAGCAGCTGTTATCCACCTGAAACACTGACCAGATGGAGAACCTCCACCAGGAGAAGGAGTCTTTCCATTTTACATTCATGGAAATGATCGCCAGCCGATATGTGATAACTTTGTGGGAGGAATAATTCGGTCTCCTGATTTAGTGAGAATCCAGTTAACAATGTGTCTTCATGTCATCATTAAATGTCATTTTCCTGGTCACTGACCAGCAGTGGTCAACAAGATAAGACTATTACTTGCAATCACAGAACAGTGGAAGCTGGCCTGGCAGTTTATTATAACTGCATCAAATGCTGAAGACCTATGAATATAGGAAAGCAGAAGAAAGACGTCCTCTTATTGCAGTGATGCAGTTATTTCTGCCGTGTATTCAGCAGCAGACCATGCAGCAGCTCCTTCCTCCCATTATTCTGTGTTACTACAGAAACAGATCCTGAAGATCTTCTATGTGTTTATTCAGTACATGTTGCCTCTTCAACTGATGAGTAGCCAAGCCATGACAATGTGGATGGAGATCTTCCAAACCATCATTAATCAGATGATGCCCACTGAGATACTGCAGATTGACCAGGATGATAGACCAGAACTGATGTGGTGGAAGTGTAAGAAGTGAGCACTGCATGTTGTAGCTCATCTTTCTGAGCAGAATGGAAGCCCCTCTGAATTCTTTTTGAAAACCTATACAATGAGAATTCAGCAAGTGCTACTGAAAATTTTAGATCAGTATAGGTAGAAAAATACATAGTACCCCATGTTCTTCAGCAAGCATTCAACTGTCTCAACCAAGGGGCTGTGCATTGTGTAACCTGGAAGCAGATGAAGCCACACATACAGAATAACTCTGAAGATGTGATTTTTTTTTTCTGTGATGTGCTATAAAGATCAAGATGAAGAGCTGTGGCAAGAGGATTGTTATAAACATATAAGGAAGAAATTTGATATTTTTGAAAATTATGCCTCTCCAATTACAGCAGCTTCTATATATATTGCTGCAGAAAGAACAAAAGAAAAAAGAAAGAAAGAAAAAGAAAGAAAGAAAGAAAGAAAGAAAAGAAAAGAAAAGAAGAAGAAGAAGAAAGAAAGAAAGAAAGAAAGAAAGAAAGAAAGAAAGAAAGAAAGAAAGAAAAGAAGAAGAAAAGAAGAAAGAAAGAAAGAAAGAAAGAAAGAAAGAAAGAAAGAAAGAAAGAAAGAAAGAAAGGTGTTGCCAAAAATGATGGCGTTCTGTTATCAAATCCTCACAGACCTGAACTCTGACCCAAGGAAGAAAGGCAGGGACCTGCATGTGATCAGTCTCTTGATGGAGATTTTATTGAACAAAAGTTTATTCAAGGACCAAATTGAGTTAGTTTTACAGAATCATGTATTTCTCCTATTACTGTCTGACCTGGGATATCTTCAAGCTAGTTCCCGCTGGGTGCTTCATGCATTTAGTTCTTTGAAGTTTCATAATGAGCTCAGTCTAGGAAATGCAATGGAATGAAGATAAGGAGACACCTGTCAAAACTGAAGCTGCCCTTGCCCTCCAGTCATTAATTTGTAACCAGGTACAAGCTAAGGAATATCTGAAGCTTCATGAGAGGCCTCTTATGCAGGAGCTGTTGTAAATTTTCAGAGACAGAAAATGATGACATTACTGTCATCCAGAAGATGATATGCGAGTACAATCAGGAGGCAGCATTAACTGCAGTTGACATGACCCAATACTTGGCTGAGTTCTTCAGAGTGATGAATATGAATATGGAGAAGTTGAAGGCAAAACAGTGCTGTCTATAAGAATTTTACATACTATTCATACTATTTTAAGAGTTAGAAGATCATAAATAGATTATGCAGCAGTTAGATAATATCTGCCTGTGAAATATTGATCTTTTTTACAGAAACATGTAATTGAATTCTATGAAGAAATTCTTCCACTGTTGTACAGTTTAACCTGCCACACTATTTCCCCTCAAATGTGGCAGCTTCTGTGTAGTGTCTATGAAGCTTTCCAGCAGGATTGCTTTGAATACTTCACAGACATGATGCCTCTCCTGAATAATTATGTGACAACAGATATCAATACTTTACTTTCAATTCCAAAGCACTTCGAAGTCCTTTTCACAATGTGTAGAAAGTTCCTGTGCAGACATGCAGGAGAAGATCCTGAATGTTACGCAGCTAAACTTCTGGAAGTCGTCATTCTTCAGTGCGAAGGAAAGGGATTGATCAGTGAGCTACCGAAATGTTACTCCTGAAAGAGAATCAAGAAGTCAGCCTGCCTGTCTGGGGAGCCAGCCAACTCGGAAGTTGAGAGACATGAAACCACCACCCCATCCCAACCCACACCCATAGGCAACCAGATGATTTGAAGAAAGATAGACAGGAGTGATAGCAACTGAGGTATAAAAACAACTTAATGCTTGTACTGATCGATTGGCTTTGCAGGCCTGGGGCCGGTAGTCTGAGCATCTGTTTAGAGGACAATGATTTGCAATATAGCAACTGTGTAGAATTTCCTTCTGTCTTGTTTTTGAAATCCATTATTGTTCTCACTGTTTTGTTTTGTCTCATTTTTTTGTTTTGTTTTACTCACTTCAAAATAAAAAAAATAATGAAAGACTTCCAAAAAATTTCAAAGACTTCACCAACAATTATTAGAAATAATAAATAAATTTAGCAAAATTTCAAGATACGTAATCAACATATATAAAGTCAATATGGTTGCTAAATGGCAATAGCACATAACATAAAATACAAATTTAAAAAGGAGTTTTAGGTGCAGTAGCTACAAAAGAATAAAATAGCTAAGAAATATTTAACCAAAGAGGAAAAGATTTCTATAATAAAAATTATAAAACAGTGATAAGTAAAATTAAAGGGTACACAAAAATGCTGAAAAATATTCTGTCTTCATAGACTTAGAGAATCAATATTGCAATATTGTTAAAATGTTCATAGCACTGGAAGTAAGCCCAATAAAATTCCTGTCAACATAACAATGGCATCCATCACAAGCATAGAAACAGCAAATCTTAATGTTTATACAAAATTACCATAAAAATAGCATCACAGGACCAAAGCCATCTATACGAAGCAGGCATCTGACTTCACAATAAGACACAACCTTGGCATGAAAGCTGACATATAAAAATGGAAACAAATGGAGAGACTACTAGTAAATTCATACAGACACCTGCACGTAACTGATTTTTGATGAAAGAGCTAAGAACATGTTTCAGCAAAAAGACAGTTTTTTCAATAAATGGTGTTGGGAAAATTGAGTATCAACATGGAAATGAACAAAACTGAAACATCTCACTCTCACCAGTCACAAATATTACTTCAAATTTATTTAAGAATTAGATGGAAATCATGAATTACTAAAAGAAAACATAGATGAAATTACTCAGGACATTGAAATGGGCAAGGACATTTTGCACAAAACACCAAACGCACAAGAAGAAAAACAAAAATACACAAGAGGACTGTATCAAACTTAAAAGCATCTGCACAGAAAATTAAACAATCTTTCAGATGAAGGTACAGCTAAGAGAATGGGAGGATTATTAGCAAACATCTAGCTAGCAGTTGAATATAATGCATAGGAACTCCATAAATTCATTAGCAAAAAAAATAATATATAATTTAAAAAGGCATAAATAAAATAAATCCGACTCACATGTATAAACATCATATTGTCTCCATCATGTAAGAAACTAAAAGTGTAAATAAGATCCAAAAGGTACAATAGATATTGTTAAAGGGAAAGAAATTAGAGTGGGGAAAGCGAGAAAAGAAGGAAGGGGAAAAAAAATATATATATATCTAATATGTATATACACAAGATATCTAAGGTAATTGTACTACTAATTCTATTAGTTCATGGAAAGAAATTGTGAGTGTTTATACTGTTTGATCTGTTTTGCATACCTGTACCTTGTAATCTGAGCAAATATTTTGAAGATAACAATATGCAATACAGTGCCCATTGTTTATTTCCTATCATCTTGCTTTGAAATCATTTATTGTGTTCATTGTTTTGTTTTATTTTAATCTCTTTAAAATAAAGTAAGAATAAAATGCAATAAATGTAAATAGACACTTCCAAAAAGAATACATAAAAATGTCTAATAGTTGTATGAAAAATGGGGAAAACTGTTCAGATATGTTGAATCAAGAAAGGATAGTCTGAGAGATGAATAAAAGATTGAGAGTTTTCAGGGAAATCACAGTGGAACAGACCAAGTGAACAGGTGACACTCCCAAACACCCTTGTGGGATATTGTCCAGCATATTGGCACAATATTTGTAGAATCCTGATGGCTCTAGACATCCCTAGAGGTTTGCAACCATCTTCATAAGTACCTTGCACCCTATCTCAGAGAAGTGCAGAAGCAAAATTCTGAACTGGATCATACAGACTAACACAGGTAATAAATTCATCTTAAATTTTTTCTTATGCCCTCTATATATCAAATTCTATGAAGGATAAGTTGTGTGTTTTATTTAAATAAGTCCTCACATAATTTCCTATAATTAATTGCAGAAGTTTTTCCACATATATACTTATGACAAAGAAAAAACATATCCCTTGTATTAGTTTGGTATTTATGAGTCTAGGTGGGGGACAGACCCCAACAATCAGGTGGTGTGCATTAGAAAATGAGAGTAATCTAACATATCATGCCGTGGTGGAAACCTAAGAGGAAAAAAGAGTAAAGCATAAATGTTCCTATTAGAAATAAACAAAGACATATACTGTGGGAGAAGATATAGGGAATGGAAACATATGGAACAAAGACAAGATAAAAGAGTAAACAAGAATTTCTTTAGGGAATGGAGAAAAGAGGAGCCTGGATATTTAAGAAAACCAGAAAGGAGAAAAAAGATGAAAAACAGGAATAGAATGAAAAAAAAGGAGATGAACAGAAACACATCCAGGTAAAGAAAAGCAAAGTCAGAAGCAGTAAAAAGGAAAGTAAAACAAGAATTGAACACATGGTTAGAAGACTAGGGTGTCAGCTGGTCATAGGAAATTTTTTAAGAAATTCCCAAGAAAAACATCTATTAATTATTCCCAATGTAAAAATCATCACAATTGCTTGGAATGAGGTTTCAGTAGATGGAGGAAAGTGAAGAATTCCAACCTGACATGTAAATTACAACAAATCTGAAACCTCAAATCCTAGCCAGAGGATGAGATGGACAAGCAAAGATCTTGTTCAGATCTCACCCTTGTAATGTATCTGGACAGAGAGGTCAGAAGTCTGTTTATAGGATACAACATAAGTGGACTACAGTCTTTCAAGTATTGTAAGAGATCAGAATTTGAAAAATAAGTTCTTTGTAAGTAAGTTTCTGAAACAGTAGATCTTCTTCCTATAGCAAAATACACTCTGTGCTTATCTGATCATGTAAAGGAGGCAAAAAGAACAGTGAAACCAGCTCATCATTATGGCCTGTTCCCAGCCTAAACTCAAAAATACTAACTTCTAGTAGGAAAGATACAAATTTAACAACTAATTATATAATATTAAATATCCATATTTATTTATATGGGCAAAACCCAAGGAATGTGATACTACCATACTCAGGATTCTTAAACTACTAAAGGCCTTTGGAAAAGGATTATTTGGAAAGGATGGACTGACTAGCCAAAGGGAAATATTAGAAGGTATGGGACAATGTACGAGGGAATGGGGAATGTAGAAATCCTGAATCAGGAAGCATCCGGCTGAGATCCAGGAATTTAAAAGTAGCAACTTTGGTTACGCTAAAGAGACAAAAAAGAAGAGAAATGTCATTAGTGTTAGATACAGAGATAAGGACTGTATCATGTTCTTAATGTCTAATGTGCAGATTCAGCATATTGGAAGCCCTTAAAACACATTTACTTGTGAAGAAAAATTAGTTTTTTAAAAATGTATATTCTGTCTGCAGAATGAAGAATGCACTGGAAATGAGCACTATATATACATGCAAAAGGTCAGGCAGGCAGTCTGAAACAAACAGGTTACACTACTTCTTCCATACACTAGAAAGAAAGGGGATTAATTTTTAATGTTTCAGAGACAAGTTTGGAAATTGGTTACTTCTTGAAAGCATGTGGTATGTGTTTTCAAGAATGGCTCCTAATTTTCTGGTGAATGTATCAGAGTACTACAAGACTGCATGATGTATACATCGTTGTGAGTGGGCCAGTAAATTTTATTCTCTGCTATTTACTATTTCAAAATGAAGTTGAGGGAAACTGTACAGTTTTGAAACTTATAAAGATGAACTATTGACTTAAATAATTTTATGCTCTGTGCTTATCTGATCATGTATATTTATAATTTATATAGTGGAAATTTTTATTAAGAAAATATATCATGAAACCAGTGGAACAAAAGCCTAATCAGTTTCTAATATATATATATATATATATATATATATATATATATATATATATGCAAGTGTGCCAGGGGACAAGCAGAGAGAATTGTGTGGATGTGTCTGGGTTTGTGGCAGCAGTGGAATGTGTGAATAGATGTGTATATGGTGATGGCATTTTGAGTACAATGGCTCTGTATAGTATGATTTTGGAAAATTCTACATGATATTATTTTCCTGGGTATAGCCATTCCATTTGCTAAACATTAAGGATTACAAAAGTAGAAAATATCCAGATTTTCTAATGTATAGACACCAGGTGTTTACTCTGTCTTCTTTCTTCAAGTGAACAAATTCAGTCCAAAAAAAGGAGGCCATTGCCTGGACTAGCAAGCAAAAAAAAAAAAAAAACTCAAGATGACAAGACAATGACCCAGACACTGATGTTTTATCTAATTCTTCCCTTTTTTGTTGTATCTGTATAATCATCATGCCATTTACATATCTCATGTAGAATATATTTTCAATTTAGGAACTGCGAGCTAAGTGGGAGAGTCCAGCCTCACCCAATGGTGAGATATGATTATGAGTTTGACTGTGTCACATGCCAATCACCATAGTTTCATTCTGATAGGTATCCCAGGGATGCCAGACAAGAACCCATGGATGGCCTTTCCCTGGGGATTTCTCTATGTGCTCACTCTCCTGGGAAATGGTACCATCCTTGCAGTCATCAAGGTAGATCAGAGTCTCCATGAGCCTATGTACTACTTCCTCTGTATCCTGGCTGTGACCGATGTGAGTCTCTCCATGTCAACCCTGCCCTCGATGCTCAGCATCTTCTGATTCAAGGCCCCTGCAGTTGCCTTTGATGCATGTGTTGCACAGATGTTCTTCATACATGTATTTGGATTAATGGACTCCAGAGTGCTAGTGTCCATGGTCTTTGACAGATTTGTGGCTATCCGAGACCCACTGCACTATGCATCCATCCTCACCCATGGTGTTATTGCAAAGACTGGAATAGCTGCCCTCACTTGAGCATTCTGTGTGGTCTTCCCTGTGCCCTTCCTCATAAAGCAGCTGCCCTTCTGTCACTCCAATGTCTTGTCTCACTCCTATTGTCTTCTTCAAGATATA
The DNA here is from genome assembly GCA_004027455.1 of Hydrochoerus hydrochaeris. Taxonomy (NCBI): domain Eukaryota; kingdom Metazoa; phylum Chordata; class Mammalia; order Rodentia; family Hydrochaeridae; genus Hydrochoerus; species Hydrochoerus hydrochaeris. The sequence goes on from PVLA01011060.1 coordinate 13,851, forward strand.
ATGCAGCTAGCCTGTGCCAGCACCCGTGTCAACAGCCTCTATGGACTCATTATTGCCATCTTGACATTGGGACTTGATGCCGTGATGATTCTCTTTTCTTACGTACTCATCCTGAAGACAGTGCTGGGCATTGCCTCCAGAGCTGAAAGGCTCAAAGCTCTCAACACTTGCCTCTCTCACATTTGTGCTGTGCTCCTCTTCTATGTTCCTTTCATTGGTGCCACCATGATCCACAGGTTTGGGAAACATCTGCCACCAATAATGCACATGCTCATGGCCAATATCTATCTGCTGCTCCCTCCTGTGCTAAACCCCATTGTGTACAGTGTGAAGAGCATGCAGATACAAAGATGGGTCATCCAAGTGTTCCAGGGGACAAAGAATAGGACCTAAATGAAATGGGCTCACATATAAAATGAAGAATGAGTGGACAGTGGAAAAACTAATAGACTATTATCACCAGTAATGATGCAACTAAAGTTAGGACATCTGAAAGAATACAGGAGTGGTAAAGATCTGTGACTGAAGATGCCACACAGACCATTTGTGTTCTGTAAATATTGTATTTTAGAATGTATGTATTTTGATACCTGCTGTCACAAAATCAACTTTAATTCAGTAGCAACATACTTTTTCTTGTGAAAATGAAGATACTATCTGTGATCACAAGTTCTCTGTTTATAGAAATAACATTCAGGAGTATTTATACTTAGAAAATTAGAAGTATTTTTATCTAGTTATTTACTTTAATGATCACATCAAGATGCAATGCATCTTATAATATGCTCAAGGACAAGATATATGATCATTTTACTTTTAAATACAGAAAAGATCACTGTTATAAGATCAAACAAAATCTATCTTTAGGTAGAAATGCTCATGGGGTAAAGGGTAAGTAAGTAGAAATTATATCAGATACATGTGTGATTTTTAACACATGCCTTTTCATTTAGTGACTCCCTGATAGATTTTATATGATTCTAGCTTCTGACACATTTCATACTATGCATATTCTGCCCCAACATTTTGTCCAAGAATCAATGGCAATAATTTTGCTTCATACTAGACAGCTCTGAAATATTTCACAGAGTAAAATCACCTCTGCAATTTAAATAAGGTAAGTGAAAATTCTGAGTAAGAGGACAAGGTTTAAGACTGCAGTGCTTTGTGTGGCTATTCATATGTAATGTGCTTTTGCATTGATGCTAATGATGGTTTGACATATTTGTTAAAACATAACATAACCAGTTTGCCAAGATGTTATTTATTCATTTAATAAATATAAATTTAACAATAATAAAATGGTAGTCATCATGCTAGACTCTAGAGGTACAGAAAAATGCACCCATTTATGCACAAGTCTTGAGGTATTTCTCTATAAAGAAATATGCATATAGATAACTGCAAGGAAAGTAACATTAGAGTCTCATATATTAGTTTTTAAAACTACCTAAACATGCTAGCTGCTGTTACATGTTATCTCAATGAATTCTCACAATAACCATGGGCATTAGTTATCACCATTTTACACAGAAGGAAAATGAGATTCAGAGAAGTTGCTTGATCAAGGCTTTTCCATTTTAAGTATAAAAATTGTATTGAAAATTACCCTTATTGCTACTGATTGCTGTAAGTTGAGACCAGAACCACGTCTAGAGTTTCTAGACTTCCAAAATATTCAAAAGCAAAGAAGTAAATGTGATTCTAAGTTACAAATGCATAGGAAATAAAATAATAACCAATACTTTTGACATCTTAAGTAAGAAAGAGTCAGTTTGCTAAGATGAAGAAGCAGATATTTGAAGAAGATCGATAATAAGCTTGGAAGATTGATGCAGAGTTAACATTTTCAGTAGAAATTACCTTGTTTTATTGTTTATGTAGGATGTAAATGTGTATGTTTGGATGTTGTGAAATGTAATTCTGTATCAGCCAAGGCCATAAAATAAATGGTATATAAATGCAGAATATATATCAAAGTGAACCCCTTAAAACCCATTGATGTATGAGGAGAAAATGAAAGAAATGTATGTGTATTTAAGTTTATCTTGACCCCCAAAAATGCTATTTTTATGGTTTATCATCTGTGTATTAGTGTAGTACTGCTGATATTTAACTGCAAATGAATAAATTTAGAGATATGAGGAGAAAGATGCTATCACAGAGGGACTGTGTATTATTCCCCTTCCACATTTACACAAGCTTTGGCACAAACTTATGCTCACAGGTAAATCCACTCCTTCATACATATATGTATTGTATTCCCTCTCAAATACACACAATAACATCCACAAAATCAATAAACTTTCAAATTGTACAATGTATCTCTTAAATGATATATATTTAGAGTACAAATAACAAAAATAAGTATACGGGTAACCTTACTCATTTAAGCTTAATCACATTCCATCTTGCATACGTACTCCAAAACCCTCCTTTTGTATTCATGCATACACAGAAGCAAGGAAACTTAGGGGTCAATGTTCCTAGATCCAGTAGTCTCAGAGGAATACAAGGTTACTATGAGACAGTAGGACTTAGAAGAAGGAAGAGAACTGATGCTTTGGGGAACGGATAGGATGAGCATAGTCCTGTAAATAAATTCTGATCATAGGATTCCTCCAAAAGCTGAACCCGATAGGCTTGCTGGTACTGCTATCGTCATGTTCCACATGGCTAAAGATTGAACAGACTTCATGGTGAGTGATACCTGTTCCTTGGGTATTTCCATCCTTCCCAGAAAGAGAATTCAGAGTCTCTAAGAAGCTGAAGAGCAAGCTAGTTCACTGTGCAAATCTGTGATTCCCTGAGACTCCCAGATGCAGAGATTCATAATCATTGAACTTAATTCTGAAATGAAGTTAAAGAATTATAGCTCCATCTCTGTCCTCCAATAAGAACTTGAAAAATAGGTAAGTAGCCATTCTCCACACCTCTCCATGCAGGAGACTGTATATGAATCTCACCTCTATAGTTTCAGGTTCTACAATCTTTGAGAATACAGCCTAAAAATCTCTACAGCTATTCTTTAACAAGATTTTAGCTCAGTTTCACTTTTATCATCTCACTACCTTCAGCAACACTGCTGACTAATGGAAATACTATTTCCATTAAAAAGAGTAAGGGAGTCCAAGAGAGGCAGTAGACGCTGTCACTGGATTCAATCCCATATTCACAGATGAGAGCAGAGCTATATTCAATTTACAAATATAATTTTATAACTGTATTTCCTTAACCAAAAACTACCTAATATCTTCACATGTTATATTTATTTGGGAAACAGGAAAAATATTGAGTCAGAAGTTAAAAGTAAATTCACTTTAATGTTCTAAAGAGATATGACTTAAGACTTTGACATATGCTACAGTCAGAAGTATTGTAGCCTGTGAATAGAGAAAATTGAACATGTTTAATACCAAAGCAGAGGAAAATAGCATATTGGGAAAAAAGAAAAGTTGTTATTTTATATTCATATCATTTTGAAAATACACAATTCTATCTGTCAACTCAAGAGAGAACTCATAACCTGTACTTGCCATATTGCAAACCTCATATGTTGAACAAAAATGACCAAGAATTATTCAAATTCTGTAAATTTGGCTGTGTTTATTTCATAAAGAAGGAAAAGTCACAAAAAAACACACAAAGGAAAGACACGCACCTGTCTGGGAGTTCATCTCTCACTCCAAACTTGAGCCTAAGACTTCTTTCCTCTTCCATTATTCACTCAAGAAGGAAAAACTGAGAGAGAAGATGGAAAATGAATTTAAAGGAAGCTGCTCAATGTAGGTTACTGAGATATCAATGGAGAGAGAGAGTTCCAGCAACAAAAGAGTAAGTAGAACATTAAAGTCCTCTGGTAATGCTCAGAGGCAAAAGCAATAAAGATATAATCGCAGAGAAAGCACCAGATCCAGGTGTTCTATGAGGACAAATTGGTGCGTGGTCCAGAATCTCAAATCCAATGAAGTACTGTAACAGGGACACTTTCTCTAGGACAGTAGCAGTAGTTTTGTCTCTAACGCACTACACAATTCATCAAACCACCTTATATCTGCCTTTGTCTTGATAATTCTACCATTTCTCTCCCATCAGGTAAGGTAAATTCTAGATTCTTCACTAATTAGCACAGATAGTGTGAATATGGCTCTCTAATATAAGTGTTATTAATTATTTCATCGTCATGTTAACACTGAATAGTAGCTTTTATTTATTTCCTTCTGTAAATATTTATTACACATCTATATAAAGCACAGAAAGGGTAGGCATAAAGTTCAAGACTGACATCTTAAAGAAACTGTCACCTAGGACAGCTTTGGTAAACTATAGTCTGCAAACTAAATCCAGCTTTTAGCAAGTTCTTTTAAATAACATACATGGCCACACATATAATTTATGAATCCACTTGGCAATTTTTATGCCACAAACTTTAAATTGATTGGTTGCACAGAGATTGCACTAGCCACAGAGCTCAAAATTATTCACAATCTGAGCTTTTTCCAGAAAATTTTGTTTGCCTCTAACTTGGGAGAAGCCGTGTACTAAAGACAGTACATTGAATTACAGATGTAGTTGCTCGGTTCTTCTAGCACAAATCCCTTTTTAATCACCCCAGAATCAAAAATAACTCAACATCAGTATATAAGTGCATATGGGACTCTAACCTTGCTGCCTTCACATCCTGAAAATTTGCCCACCTTACTTAATATCAGGATACAATGACCTACAAAATAGATTAATTAATCGGTTCTTAGTTCTAAAGACTAGGAAAGCAAGAATTATTATGACATTATTTGTCAGGCTAGTTTTCTTATCACATAAACCACTTTCAAACACACTGTTATTCCACAAAAATAATTATGCTATCAGTTTGTATATTATTACCCCACTTTAAGTGACATAATATGAATAAAAATAATGAGCAACATTATTTTACATCCGAAAAAAATTATTTATTGAAATAATTGTATCAACTAGAGTAAATCATTATATGTATTTTTCTATCACCCAATAATGCAATGTGAAAAAATAATAAAAGATTGTTTTGATTCGTATCATCTGCAGAAAATGGACTGCTTTGGAAAGAAAGAGCATAATATTCATCCATGTATGTTCACATCAAGGAACAGCTCTACACATCCTGTGTCCTTCATCCTTCTAGGAATTCCAGATCTAGAGAACTTCCAATCTTGGATAGCATTTCTGTTCTGTTTCATGTATGTGGTGGCTGTTGTTGGTAATATTACCATCCTACATATAATCAGAACTGACAACACCCTTCATGAGCCCATGTACCTCTTTCTAGCCATGCTGGCTACATCTGACCTGATCCTGTCCTCCTCTACCCAGCCTAAAATGCTGGCCATACACTGGTCTCATGCTCGTGAGATTGAATACCATGCCTGCCTCATCCAGTTGTTCTTCATCCATGCCTTTGCTTCTGTGGAGTCTGGGGTGCTCATGGCTATGGCCTTGGACCGCTATGTAGCCATCTGCTTCCCACTGAGACACTCTAGTATCCTGACCACAACCATGGTGGTAAAACTAGGGGTGGCTGTAGTGCTGAGAGGGCTGTTGTTGGTGAGCCCCTTCTGCTTCATGATCTCCAGGATGCAATTCTGTCCTAACAGGGTCATTCCCCAGTCATACTGTGAGCACATGGCTGTGCTGAAATTGCTGTGTGCTGATACCAGAGTCAACCGTGCATATGGACTCTTTGTGGCCTTCTCAGTGGGTGGCTTTGACATTCTTGTCATCAGTGTATCCTATGTGATGATTTTGCGAGCTGTGTTGCAGTTGCCCTCAGGTGAAGCCCACTTCAAGGCTTTCGGTACATGTGCTTCTCACATCTGTGTTATCTTGACCCTGTATATCCCAGCCCTTTTTACCTTCCTCACCCATCGCTTTGGCCATCATGTGCCCCAGTTGGTACACATGATGTTTGCTAATGTCTACCTACTGGTGCCTCCCATGCTCAACCCCATCATCTATGGAGTTAGAACCAAGCAGATCAGGGACAGGGTTTTGCAAGGATGCTATGAAAAAGATGTGTAATTTAAAGGAAACAGCATCAACATTACTTGACTTGCCCCATTGATCTATGGACATACGAAGAAAGTTTGGCAGGTCTTTACAGTGTCATAAAGTCATCTTTGTGAATAACCAGCCAAGAGCCAGCAGTCTTCCACTTGAAAGAGGAATAATTTCCAGGATACCCAGATAAAAGACATAAGGGCTACAGTGGACAATGAAAACTTTTGTGGACTACGTTCACCATCACAAACAACAATAGATATCATTCATTCAGTCATTGAATATTTTAAACAAGATTATCTTCTAGTAACTGATAATAAACCCTTTTAATATACCACAAGTGGTAACATAATTTGATACACTATTTAAAAAAAACACAGACTAGCACCAACCAGTTAAATTTTGCACATTTTCTCTTTCTGGGAATCTTTTTATAGAAATAGAATTTGTGAAATAAAATCATGCACAATGACATGCCTGAATTTATTATTTATAAAAACAAAGCAGAAAATTATTCATATACTTTACTGAAACCAGGTAAAGCAATACATGTTTGAACTTTGGTGTGCCATCTTTGTACTTGTGACCAGTTTATGAAGACATGACAAAAGATCAAGATGCAGTAGTAAATGTAAAAGAAAAGAAAGAATAATTGCTCATAAGATAAGTCTTTAAATTCTGTACAAATATTTCAACATAGAGCAATAGAAACATAGATTAATAGATTTGCATCAATTGCATTTTATTTTTCAACTTTTAAAAAATTATATTTTATTTAATTGAAAATCATTTCTATTAGCATAGTTTATTTATACTAATAGGTCTCAGGGTGATACATCAAGACATGTATTTAGAGACTGTGGTAAAGTCTTTAGGAATTTTAATGGTATTTTAAAATAATTTCCTTTAATTTCACACAGTAAGCATTTAAATGTCTCCTTTTGAGTCACTCCAGTGGATCTGGTGGCCACTCTTTCCTACAATGCTGATTAGAGCAACATATCCGGAGGTCTTTAGGAGTTGATAGCATGGTCCCTATAAGCTTAAATTGATTCCCAAGATGAAAAATGGAGAGAAGGAAAACAGTTCTACAGGTACAAAAGCAAGATGTGTAAATTAAAGGAAACAGCATCAACACTACTTGATTTGCCCCCATTGATCTATGAATCAACTTGAAGTACTAGAATTGGTAAAAGTCTTAGATAACGATCAAATTGAAATTGAACACTGTGTTTAAGAGGAAAGAAACTATTTGGAATAAACATTAATGAAAATTTTGGTTGAGCGATGTGTCCAAATTGTATGGTGTTAATTCTAAACCCACTCAGGCCAAAATTTTGAATGGTGGAATCTGGGTATCTTGATAAGTCAATAGTGATATCTCATGTCAATCAACAAGCAATAATTTTCCCACTATAATAGGCTGGTGTTTCCTCTCAGTTTGTTTGTGGCAAAGCTGAGTTATAATATCCTTTCTTGAAAGCATGAGAAATCATGTAAATATAGGGAAGTACAGAAGTGACTGTTGCCCCATATTCAAATCCCAAGCAAAAACTGGCTACCAAGAATATGGGAAATTATTACCTATTTTTAGGACATACATCTTATGTTATCATTTACCATACATAGATTTTTTTGTCATCTTCAGATGTTATGAATTATTACCTATTTTTAGGACATACATCTTATGTTATCATTTACCATACATAGATTTTTTTTGTCATCTTCAGATGTTATGCTTGATTTTCTATTCTATTCTATTTCTATTCCATTCCACTCCATTCTATGTTCTTAAACTTAGCAAAGAGCCAACACTAGTAATAGACTCAAGTTATATTGACCCAATTTTTTATAATATCTACCATCTATATGTTACTGTTGTGATCTCTTCAGTTCATAATCATTAATGCCCCTTGCTACTAAAAATTAAGTAGACTATACTCCATCCCTTTAGATGTCTTAGTTATATAATTTTGGATGACAGAGTATTGAATAAAGTAATGAATAAAATTTTATCCCTTACAAGAAAATATTGTTCAGAATTTGTAAATGGCTCATGGCAATAATGCCTCTGTTTTAATTTTTAAAGCATAAATTAAATTTATAAAAGCCAAGAATTTAGGTGGAAAAAGATTTTCTTGTCTTTATAGTAACATTACATATATTTGGAGAAAACAACCTAAAACTTTGTGTTTTATGTCATATAATCACACAAGAAATGTGTATAACTTGTTTCTTTATGTCTTCTTTATTATGTGTGTCTATAAATTCAGTTTATGTGCAGAACAGTAAAAGCATGTTGGGGGACATTTAGTAAGTGAATATGTGTGCGTGCAAAGGGATGGAAGCTACCAATTGTCTATCAAGTTTGTCAAAAAATGATTGAGTGTGTTTTATGAATGTGCTTGTATGAGGTAGCAAAAGATTAATCAACTGCAAAATATTTAGAACTTGAAAATATCAAATTTACATATATATATATGTATATATTTGTATATTTACATATATATATATATGTATGTAAGTATACCTTTTTTTCCAGTGGGAGTTTTTTCAATAGGAGTTCATGTATATTAGTACATATTGATAAATGCACCCCTCCAAGAGACTAAACATCTATTATTTTTGTACTCTTGAATATGTATTTGAGTAGAAGTATATATTTTGTTTGAATGTCAATTTATTTAATACATAGCTGCTTCTAAAGATTTCTATGAATATAAACATTTTTACATGTGTTTATGTAAACATATGTAAAATTTTTCTTTAGCTATTTTGCGTGTCTGTGTGTGTGATCAACCTAACTTTAAAATATGGAGCAGGTTTATAACAAAGACAGTATGGTACCATCATAAAATACAGTTTCAGGTGAGTGGATTGGTATCACTAGTTCATTCTCTTACTTTGCTCAGTGATTTATCTAGGAGATGTGCCACCTGTCTTCAGTTGCTCAACATCAGTGATGTCTGTCTTTGTACACTCAGGGTTAATGTGGAGATAAATAGGTGTCTCTCAAATACAAAGTAGCAATCACTGCCTTGGAGACACTTAGCCACTGCTTTCTGCACAGTGTGTATCTTACTGCCTACCTCCCAGGAGCTAATGTTCTGGATCCTATAGCATCACCAATAGTTAATCCCAATGTAATATTAAAGTACTTTGGTGCAAGTGCAGATCGTTTCTGATCCACGCTCTTCAATGCTATTCTGTTAAACAGCAGTGAGACTTTGATGAAGAATGTAACAGGATTAAATCTGTGCAAAAATTATAGTGAGCTATTTTGTTTTCATAATAGCTGCCATGTCCAGGTGACTACTTAGGTTTTCAGAATCAAATCTCCGTTGCAATTATAATCTGTGTGCCCCGTCCTGTGATAGTTTCAGTCATTTGTCTTCCACATGGCAGCTAATCATGATAATAAATAAACTTTTTGTACATGTCTCTTAACAGCAATGTCCTCACCTTTGATATGGAATTCATAAAATTAAATTTATAGAAAGCAAAATTTCAGTAGAAATACTATTGTTTTTGTTATAATTTATCACTTTTAAAGAAAAGCAACAATGTCCTAAAATTTTTTGCAATGTAAGGTGTAATCAAATATGTTTATGATTTATATCATTTCTATTTTATCTTATATTTGTATACATATATAAATTTATGTACTGCAGAATGAAGATATGTTTGAATTTGATGAAAATACACTTATTTGAAAAGATAGGAATTACAAATTATTTGCTTAAATATATTGATAAAAAATGATTGATTTTATGTGCTCACTGTGATTTTATGTGGTGATTAGGGGTTCATTATGAGCATTACCATTCAGAATTTCTAGAAATAATTGTTTTAGTGAAACCTTCATTTATGCACATGAAAGGTCTTTATTTCTATTTGACTTTTCATGGGAATACATGCAGTGTATCACTGCATATTCACAAATGCATCTATTATAGTCGGGAGCATTTGTTATTTCTACCTCCTTGAAGTTATGTACATACAGAATTATATACATTTTTGTTTAAATGGATGGCACCTGCACAGCTACGTATCTGATAGTGAGATGGCATATCGTCATGCATACATACATATCAAACCGTGTGTACATATAATTCGTGTTTGCTGAGAGTGTTGATTATCTCTGAGTGCTGCATTGTTTATTGATTTAACTCTTTCCAAAGACTCTCCTGAGTTTGTGATTATACAGAAAGGGGAAAGGAATTGTGCTGTTTTTATTTCTAAAAATCTCTTAGACACTCTTTACTCAAATCAATGTATATTGTTTAGAAGAAGACCCACAAAAATTAGCAAAGTTATCCATTTTACATTGATGAGCATATTGTAAACCGTGATAATCATGCTCACAAAGGATCTCTCCATGGGAATCCCAGGTACAGAGATCCACATCCAGAGAGCTTCCCTGAGAGATGAGGTGCAGAACAAAGGCTTTCCCTCTGTCTCCCAGGAAGACACACAAAGGTAGACATGCCACCACTATACTCACACTCTCCCTGACAGTGGCGAAACCTGAAATCTACCTGCTCTAAACCTTATTTTCAGGAACTCCACTGTGAGAAAATGGTCTACATTTATCTAAAACTAATGTGTAACAAGAACTCAGCATATTTCATCTTCTCATTCCTTGCCTGTCTTCAGCAATTTAGATGCTAATGAAAACAACAACATTTATGTCAGAGGTCCAACAGAACCTAGGGTCTGTGCCTGGATTCAAATCCACTATCACAGGGGATCTCTGCTCATGATGAGATTATAGTTCTTGTAACCAAGTATTTTCAAAGAAAAGCTACACAGAGGGAGATTTTACAAGCTATGTTTTACTTTAAAGACAATAACAAGAATTAAAGCAAAAGGTCAAATTTTGTCAGGGATGACAAATGTAGCAGTAGAGTTTGAAAAGCACTTGAATTAATTTCAGCTTTCAATATGTACCATGCTCATAAGAGTTCTTGCTTTCGTAAAAATGTATTTAATAGCAGGATATAGTAGGTAGAAGTAGTGATACTGAGTTTTCTGTTTTGTGAGTAAAATCTTCTGAAGTCTGGCTACTCTGGGTTCTTAGAATTGGAATTCTCCTTGTGCTTTTACCAGTTTAGGACAAAAAGAGAGAGTGAGGTCTCTTTTCTTACTGTTTAGAAAATACACAGTTTTTTTCTCTCCAAACAATAGCAAGCTAAAAAATTGTGATGTCCATGTTGAAAATTTACATGCTGGGCAAAACGGGCCAAATGCTGGTCGAATCTTGGTCCATTAAGCATGATTTGTAACCTTAAATCTGCCTGTGTTCAATTCCAGGTCATTGGTGGAAAAGAAAAGGAAATTTTTGAAAGTGAAAGCAATGGACTCCATAGGCATCAGTGGAAATGCAGAAAGGAAAAACAAACATCCGTCAAGGACACCAAGGAAATGTTCTATTTCAAGTGTAGTTCCAACATTTTTTGCTAGTCTAGCCAAAAAAAGAAATTGGAGAGCAGAAAATCAGAGAAAGAATAATGCATGAGGAAGATTGAGAGACACCTCTTCCTAGAGAAGTTCTGTCATCTGAAAAATCATTTGGAAACTAGGGCTGTTGTCAGCACCTTTTCCTCTTCCTGGTGCACAAATTCAGATGTTCTAAATCTTCCAATTGGCTCTTAGCCTCAGTGACTCTATTCCACCAGGTGAGGGCTACATACAGGGGAACTGGGAGGTACGTAGAAAGGCTAAAGTGGAAAAATACTAGACTATTTGAAAGCATCAGACCTGACCATTGAGACAAAGCACAGACCTTAGGCAAGCAGATAACATGTGTTTATGAATTTGTCACCATGATAAACACAGCTGTAGTGTTCTGAGGTCTTGTGACATTTGCTTTTTAGAATTATTATTTGGAAGAATAGTAAAGTTTCTGGCACAGAGAAAGAATTAATTATTCTTTCTGGTCCCCATTTCTCTCATACAATTATAAACATAGGGTATATCAAAAATAGGCCAAAACTGTTTGTGGTCCTAACAAAATCTGTTTAAGAAACCACTCAGTCTAGTAACAAAAGCTATTAATTTACAAAAGTGACTTGTTAAAGGAGACCGGAAGGAGTATGGTTTTGTTACACAAATGGAACAAAAACAAATATTTCAACTGAAGACACAGAAAAACTGAGTTTTTACTGACCAAGTGCTATGTAGAAAATGCAGGCGCAGACATGATGGTACATGTAACCTACTGCCTGACAGCTGGGCAAACTCTAGTGTGAATAATGGGTGCAACCATCTTACATGTATGCCTTAAAGAAGTTAGGATACATAGTTATATCATGACATTTTTGCATATTTTAAATCAGTCTATGTTCATGGACTAATGATTTCAACGTTTTTTTGGCAGCAATGTTTAGCAAACTCCAACTCTACACTAAGCAGTGAGGTGCTAAAAATAACACAATATTCAACACTGACTCCATAGAAAGTTATCATCTAGTCTAGGATTGTCCCTGATAAACTGTAGCCTATAAGTCAAAACAGCTTTCAGTCTGTTTCTGTAAATAAAATTGTATTGGAACAAAGCCACGAATATATATTTATGCAGTGACTAAGGCTGCTTCTGCATTGCAGTGTCTACGTACACTGATTTCATTGTGGAATTTGTAGCCAACAGAACCTATAATGCTATATTCATGTCTGGACTTTTGCAAAAAAAAAAAAAATCCTAAACTAGGAGGAGTGATACACTAAACATAATTTCTTTAAATTCAAGAATGCAATTGTTTCATTAGTAATCTTCATGAATAATCCCTAAATGGAATCGTTGTAGTCTCAAATCTAACTCAAAATCATTACATATATTTCCTCTCCAGAAAACTTGCCCAAATGATTTAACTAAGACATAAATAGAAGGATTTGAAGAATAAGCATATCAAAACATTTGTGAGTCAAAAAGTTTGTGAAATCAAAGAGAATTAAAATATTAGGACAATATTCATCATGATTATTTTCCCTTAACGGACTCTGTTTTTAAGAAAGAAATAGATTCCTTAACAAACAAGTACAATTGCAGTGACTGTTTTAACGCAAGAGTGAATGACATCAATATGAAAAGGAATAATGAATATCTTTCTTTTGAAAACATTTATTGATGGTAGTAGTCAAAATTATTCCAGCTTATGAATGAGTCTACGTGTCTTGCTATGCAATTTTGAAATCCAAAAGACACATGAGCAATAATTTTTGTTATAATCTACAAAAAGTAGATTATCTTCATAAAGAACAACATATTTTCCATGCACTGATGTTGGCTTCAGGGAACGTCTCTTCTCATCCTGCCTCTTTTATCCTGCTTGGAATCCCAGGCCTGGAGAATCCCCAGATTTGGATGGCCTTTCTGTTTTGTGTCATGTATATTGTGGCTGTTTTTGGCAATATCACCATCCTACATATAATTCGCACTGATCACACACTGCATCAGCCCATGTACCTTATTCTGGTCATGCTAGCAGTCAGTGACCTGGTCCTGTCCTCCTCCACTCAGCCTAAAATGCTGGCCATCCTCTGGTCTCATGCTTTTGAGATTGAATATCATGCCTGCCTCATCCAGGTGTTCTCCATCCATGCCTTTGCTTCTGTGGAGTCTGGGGTGCTCATGGCTATGGCCTCGGACTGCTATGTGGCCATCCGCTTCCCACTGCGACACTCCAGCATTCTGACCACATCCTTGGTGATCAAACTAGGGACAGTTGTGATGGTGAGAGGGCTGCTGTGGGTGAGCCCTTCTGCTTCATGATCTCCAGGATGCAATTCTGTCCTAACAGGGTCATTCCCCAGTCTTACCATGAGCACATGGCTGTGCTGAAATTGCTGTGTGCTGATACCAATCGTGCATATGGACTCTTTGTGGCTTTCTCTGTGGTTGGTTTTGACATTCTTGTCATCAGTGTATCCTATGTGATGATTTTGAGAACTGTGCTACAGTTGTCCTCAAGTGAATCCCACTTCAAGGCTTTTGGTACATGTGCTTCTCACATATGTGTCATCCTGGTGTTCTACATCCCAGCCCTTTTTACCTTCCTCACCCATCGCTTTGGCCCTCATGTGCCCGGAGTGGTACACGTCATGGTTGCTAATCTCTATCTGCTGGTGCCTCCAATGCTCAACCCCATCATTTATGGAGTTAAAACCAAACAGATCAGGGACAGGATTATCACAGGGTGTTGTGGAAGAGACCTGTGAGCCTGGAGTCCCAGCCTCACATTCCAATTGCCGTATTGGTCAGATGACATGATGAAGAACCTTGGCCAGGATCTTACTTATTTTCACAAAGTTATCTCTTCAACAAGTAGCCCAGAAGCAAGCAACCTGCAAGAAGAAAGAGTAACAATTTTTTTGTCATTTTTTTTTGTTTTATTTTGTTTGAGACAGGTTCTCTATGAAATTCAGGCTGATCTGAAGCTCCCTTTGTATACCAGGCTGTTCTTGAACTCTCAAGGATCCTCCTGCCTCAGCCTCCTGAGTGCTAGGATTACAGGTAGGTGCCCTTCTGAAAGATTAACAAATTTTCAAATGCACCAAGCAAGTGATTGGATTAATTTGTTGCATAATAAAATATTAGAATAAAATTTGCATCTATGTCAACCATCATGAGAAAACAAAAAGTCTTCCATGTATTAAATTAGGAGCAATTTTAAGGAAAATGTTGTCTTCTATGATTGTTGTGAAAACAGTATCTTTACACTATTGACCAAATACAAATTGATACATTATTTAGAAGATGAAAAGGTTTTCATCAAACAAATGAAATGCATATTTTTCCACCTTGAACATCTTTTTCAAAGCAAATTTTTACTAAGAGAACTATGTAAATAACTCATAAAAATATAACACAAGGCATTCACATATTTTCTTATAAGAAACCTAATGAAAAAATGTGTGATTTATTTGCAACAATGATATGAGAGATTGTCAAGATATAATATCACATTTTAAAACAGAAACTTTGACTCTGAAAACGATGTACAATTTAAGGTGGTGGGGAAATCTGTAGAAATCTTAATATTAAGTTTTTGAATTATTAAATTTTTCAGCATTTTTTATTACCAAAGTCAATAATGAAGATGACTTTGGAACAACTAATCTTCACTGATTAAAATCAACACCAGGTGAAACATTTTACAGAAAACAGTAACACACTTTTCAGGAGAAACAGCCTTAAAATTTGAAAATGCCCCAAGAAAAGGACATATCACATTTATAAATATCTTATTGTCACTTTAGTGTAAAAAGTTAGTAATAATAAATAACTGAAAGAGTAATAAGATCCAAAATGCACAATGGATATTGTGATAATGAAAGGGAAAGAAAGTGCTCTAAAAACATAAAACAACTGTGATAGAAGAAAGGAGAAAAGTAAGAAAGGAAAATATTATACGTATGTAGGTATACGTATATAAATGTATGTATGCATATGTATACAAGATAGCTAGCTATACTACTAATCTCTGTTACTTCACTCAAAAGAACAGTTTGTGCTGGCATTGTTTGTTGGTTCAATCACTTTTTATTCCTTGATCTTGTAATCTGAACAACTACTTCTAAGATAACAATATGCGATATATTAACTGGTGTTAATTTCTTACTATTTTATTGAAGTTCTGTATTATTTGTATCAGTTTTGTGTTTTGATTTTTAAACTAAATTTTTAAAAAGAATGCATGTTCTGAAAATCATTCCCATACATCCCAATTTTAATCTTGATCACCCATCAGCAAATTATTTAATTAATTAGGAATCTTCCTCTCTCTAAAAATAGCTTTAACACAGTACAACTCAGCTGCAAAATGTAAACATTTGGTACACAGTTTAATGATTTCTAATACTATGTAACTGCCATATCCTCCATCAAGATAATGTTTCAATTACTTCACAAAATTTTCCTGTCCCTTTACAATCAGCATCTCTCCATTCCATCCAAGAAAACCCCAATGGTATTTTTTTCAGTGTAGATCAATTTCAATGACTCTAGAACTTTATATGTATAAAAGAGATCTTGTTTTGATTCTGAAATATTTTATTTAATGTAATCTTTATCTATTTGATTTTGTGTGATAATAGTACATTTCCTATTTTTTTATTCCATGTTTAATTATATCACCATTGATATATTGATATTTCTCCTCCTTGCTGCAGTTGTTTTGTTTTACCTCAGGCTGTGCCAGTTTTGTCTATATTCTGTCTTTGTTTTTGCTCTATCCACCTCCTAGGTTGTTTTTAATGAGGCATTCTGCCTCCCTCCTACTCCAGGTCTTAACTAAAGCTACATTTTCAGAAAGATGATTCTTCATTCAGCTGCATTAACTAGATAACTAGTTATGAAATGTGCAGTCATATCAGTGCTTCTTTTCCCTCCAGTAACACAAATTCATAATTGCAGTGACTGAGAGAGATCAGCACCAACTTTAATAAAGCAGCCCTCCTCAGTTTATTCAGAACCAAGCTGCAACCTCAGGGCTCAGTTTTATGCAAGCTTTTAAAGGCGTGATGCTTTAGCAGCACTATGTACTCTGCTCATAGGGAAAACAATCTTGTATTATCAAGCAGTTTGATCAATTAATATGTACCCAATGCCATGTTTAGTGCCCTGAATATAAAGATACAAAGTTCATAGCTCTCCCTTAAAATCCCAACTCTGTGCTCCCAAAGTGCCTTCTACATTGTGCTGACATCAAAATTGCTCCTCTATACTCCATTTACCTGCTTTGTGTCATCCCTAACCCTCAATTTGTCCCTTATGAAGAAAGTGATACTTTAGTTACCTTAAATCTCAATGATTCCTAGCACACAGCAAGCATCAGTAAGGATGTGGGAAACAACAACTTTCTATTCAGTGGAGATGAATGGTAGGCTCATAAGTAGCTGAAAATACATATTTTCAATTATCAGTGTTTTGAATATTGTGATTACTTATGCTGTGTGGGAAAGCCCATGATCCAGACCTCTTGGAGAAAACAATAAATCTAAAGCTGGCAGCTGTGCCACACTTGCTGTCCCTTTTTATCCTGTCAGATTTTCACATTTAATTTTAATCTGCTAGTGCTGAATCCCACTGTGTCTGAGGCCAAAAAAGGAAGGAAAGAAAGGTATAAGAAGAGTGATGCCTCACTGTTCTGAGTGGATCTTTTCTGCACCCCACCACAAGGCAGATGAAGTTAGAGTCTCAGCCTTTAGTTTCCAGTTCTCAGTGTGTCAATCATGAGAGCCCTCTCCACAGAAGAGCTTTGGAACATTCTAGTTTCTGAAAGTCCTCCAGATGTCACCCTTAATATTTCCTGCAGGTGTTTGCATCATTGCAGGTGGTATTCATAAGTAAATGTGATCATCCGAGTATATTTTGTAGATGGAGATATAGAAACCAAAGAATCTTAATTTGACTTTACAGATGGGATGGAACATAGAGTCAGACAGTGGGAAATATGTACAAACAAATAAAAGCCAGAGCAGATGGTTAGATATTGACTTTCTAAGAGGTCAGCCAGAAATCTTAAAGAAATTACAAATAAATTTCTATGTATTTCATAATTCTAAGGAGAAATCCAAATTAATGATACCCTGAAGTTGTGCAAAACTATATATGAGGGAGAGATTTAAAATTATATTTCATTCATGTCAATATCTGCTGCTTGAAAGTACCAGCACTATTTTAAACATCACACTTCTATGAAAGCCTCACTGTCTATGACAGAAGCATAGGGGTAGGGTACCTGCTTGGCACCTCTCCCGCTTAAACTGGCTCCCTGAGTGAGTAGGAAGGCCACAGCATGTGTTGTAAATCAGAATTTCAGCAACAATTCTCTTAATACCAAAACCAAACTAAGGAGAGAGCATGGTTCCTGCAGCAGGAAGGTGTGGGTGAGTACAATGGTAGGAAGGGTCTGCTGAGGGAAACAAAATAGAAAAGCCTTACATAGAGTGATAAAGACTTTAGATCAGTTGGGGCAGTGCCTTAAATTGCCACTGGAACTTCCATATGAAGGTAGTTTCATTAAATCTACATAGAAAGGGGATCATTCATTCTTTCATTTAACAATAACTTCAGTTAACATTTCTAGCTATCTCCTGTTGCACCAAGTTTCATTAGTTATTGTTTGCTTGCTTCTCAAATGACTGCGAAATTTTTTGAAAGAAACCACCAAGTCATTCCTACAGGGACATGTTCTTTACTTCAACAGTGCCCGAGAATAGGGTAAATGTGTATATAAGAAATTCATTTGTTAGGAGATCCAAGATGGCCAATTGACAGCTAGCATGATAGAGAACTTCTTTGAGAAAAACAACTCAGCTGCTAGAATCTAACACCATGGAGAAGACCAGATGGAAGGAGAGGAATTCTCACAACCCTGGAAGAAACTGAGGAAAAAGAAAAAAAGAAGCTTGGATGGAAGGCTGGAGCTGGGTACATTCTGGTCGCTGTACTGGGTACATCTTAGAGCCGGGCAACTCACGATTGAGCTGAGGTCATGCCCCTGCCAAGAGTGGGGATTGGTGAGCTCGAGACCCTTGATGGTAGGAGGCACTGTAACAGGGAGTGGAAACAGTGAACTGAGCTGCACAGCATTTGGTGAGTGCTGGGAACTGGATTTCCCAGAGTGAGATGAATGACATATTGGATTTGGGCAGGACCGGCTTGAATCAACTGAGGAGGCATCTTTTGGCAGCTCCTGGCCCAAAGCAGATTGGTGGGAACTGCTTGTGCTGTGCCATGCCCCTGGTTGGGACCCAATAGCCAGGTATGAGGCTGTCCCAAACCTGTGACATTCGCAGGACACACACAAATGTACTGAAGACACTCACTGGTTGACTGTCTTAGAGGGGAGAGGCTGGCCCACATCACCCCTGTGTGTGCCTCATAGATCAACAGCAAACTGAAGAGGGCAGCACTTCCCTACCCAGTACACTGCAGAAAATCTGTAAGCAATACGAAAAAGTCCTGAGACCTCCCCCATTCACCTGTCTGAAAGAAACCAGAAACATGACAAGACAGAGAAACAACAAAAAGCCTCCAACCACTGACACAGGGAAAATAAATCCAGGAGAGGTAAATACAGAGGAGATTGAGGGCAGTAAATGCGTAATATCAGACATGGCCTCATTGGAAATAAAGAAATATTTCTGTGAACTCATTGACAAATTTAAATCTGAAATTCTAACTCAGGTGAAGCAAGATATAAGAAGATTAATAAAAGAAATGCTGGGTACTCCTCAAGAAGGCACAAATGGAAGAATGGAGGAACCCAGAAAAAGGAGAGAAGCCAATGATAAAGAATATAAACAAAATCTAGAATACGTGAAACAGATCCAAAGAGAATATCAGGAAATTAAAAACTCCATTGAAAGCTGGCAAAACTTCTTAAGAGAAACTAAAGACAGACTTTCAAAACTTGAAGATAGATTTGCAATGTATGATCATGAAAGGAAGGATGTCTTAAAAAAAACAAGGAACAAGGAAGTAATGATACAATGGCTAGATGACAAGAGGATTTATAACTTAAGAATAAAAAATGTGAATGAAGAAGCAAGGACAAATACAAATGAAATAAAATGGCTATTTACAGAAATAATTAAGGAAAACTTCCTAAGCATAGGAAATGGAAGTGATGTTCAGATATATGAGGCAAACAGAATTCCAGCCAGCTACAATCAAAACAGATCTATATCCAGACATATAATAATCAGGATCCCAGAAATCCATCACAAGAATAGAATATTAAAAGTGGTCAGGGAAAAGAAACAAATTACTTATAAAGGAAAACTCATCAAAATCACAGCAGACTTATCAATGCAAACTATCAAATCAAGAAGAGCTTGGAGCAAAATATTCCAAGCCCTGAAAGAAAATAACTTCCAAACCAGATTGATGTACCCTGCAAAGCTGTCTCTCAAAATTAATGGAGAAATGAACTGGGGGAGTTTGTGACCACCAATCCAACCCTGCAAAGAATATTGAAGGACATTCTAGAGAGAGAGAAGAAAATCACCAGGATTCCAGGAACAATGGCAGAAAGGCCTCAATGAAAGGGCCAGACAGTAGAATGAAGGAGAAAAGTAAACAAAAATGACAGAAAAATAGCATAGCAGAGAGGAGGCAGAGAAGATTGGCTATATCGCTGTTTTGTCCTGACTGATTTTATTCAAATCTTGTATGCTTGAGAATATCAAGTCTGAGAGTAGAGGCAACTACTCTGAAGATGACAAGATTCAACAGGATACCCATTCTGGTTTGATTATTAACTGGCTTTGAAGTCCTATAATGTCACCAATGTTTGGTTTTTATTAATAGTGCTATGTACTGCTTAATTTAATTATACTATGCCTGACGATATGGACAATTTTATTGAAAATAGCAAGAGACATCATAGTAACTAACATAGATCACCTAGTATTGTGGTTTTATACATTTTGTCTTTTTCTAGGAATTTGTATTGTTGACTTGTTTAGATTTGTTTCTCCCTGTAATACAGAAAGGCTAGGTATACATGTAGAGACTTATACATGTTTAGAACTTCTAAACAGTTTATGAGAATTGATTATAGTTATTGTAATAAAAGAGAAGAAAAGAAAGTATCCTAAAGGATATAACTGCATGCATGTTTAAGTGTGTAGGATTGATAACCATATTACTAATTTTTTGTTGGACAGATGAACAGAACTGATTGCAGTCTCACTGTTTAAATGTCTACTTTGTATGCTTTATTTTGTGATTTGAACAGCTACTTCTAAGAGGAAAATATGTAATTATCAACTAGCGATTTCTTACTGGTTTTTTCCTCTTTTTATTTAAAGATAAAAAACAGAAAAAAGGTAAAACTATTACATAATTTAAAAAAAAAGGATAAACAGTGAGAGATAAGGTGCAACAGTTATCCCAAAAATGATTCAGATTTATCTTTCATTATGGTAGAGTAGTGCTCCCTTGTGTATACCTAGTACATTTTCTTCATCAATTCATTTGTTGATGGATATCGTCGTAACCTAACTCAAGTGCTGCCATTCTGTTCTGTATGCACCACACCCTTTGACCTTTAAAAAAAACAGGAATGCACAGATGTGGCATCTCTCTCACATCTTTGTGGTTTTTTCCCTTTATAAACCACCCCCAAATCTTAGCCTAGTTGCACAGCAGTGTAAATTCCACCCTCACTCTATGTCACTGTATACCAGCCTAAATAAAAAAGCGTTCTCTTCTTTTCCCTCCAAGACATCTTGGCCTTTTTATTCTTTTTGCCTTTTTACAATTTTCATTTTATTTTGGGGTGCAGTCTTTTGGTGTACAACATTTGGGGGCTCTCTGGGATTAACCCAAGGACCCTCAAAAGGACCCCCTTTTTCTTTTCTCAAGTCATTTCATTGGGTCGGTACTATGTAAGTATCTTTTCTATGTATGCTTTTCCTTGGTTCATTTGTATTTTGGTGCTCATTTGCATTTGGTAGAGGAGCCTGAGTGCTCTTTCTGCACCAAAGCAGGATGCCCTCCAGGTTTGGGGGCATTTTGCCCATTGGTATGGTCAGGTATTGGTATTTACCCATTCGTAATGTGTACGGTCGAGTATTGGTATTTATCCAGTCAGAGTTTGTGAACCAGGAACTGCTTTTTGATCGGCTCCATTCCAGATCAAATGCTGCCAGGGGATTTAACTGGTATTTACTTCTAGGATGCTTGAGAGTGGATGGAAGAGGGTGTGTGTGCATTGTTGGTGTTTTTGTGTCTTTTGTGTTGCCTTATTGTGTGTGCGTTTAACCGACCATTTTCTTACTAGTCACCATGAGACAAGGATCTTCATCTGTGCCTTTAACTTTTATAACTCTAGTTCTTAATCATTTTAAGGAATTTAAGCAAAGAGCCCAGGGATATGGAGAAACTGTTCATCCTGGGATACTTCACGTGCTCGCTTCCTTGGAGTGGCCTTGCAGAGTCCCTGAATGGCCATCTGTCAGTAGCATCTGAATGGCTATTGCGGAAGCAGTCCAGAGATACGTCTTTGGCCCTCCTACTCATCCTGACCAAATTGTGTATATACAAATTTGATCTTATTTTTGATTCTCTTCCCTGGTTAAGAAAAGTTTGTTAAGGCTTCCAGGCAGCAGCCCAGTAACCCTCCATTGCTAGCACTGCTAAGAGAAAAACCAAAACCTAAACCGCCTGCCCCACCGGTCCTACCAGAGGGAGATGTGGAGGAGCTGCTAATGGCCCCTTACCGCCTGTTGGCTCCACCTGTGGCACCACCAGCACCGCCGGAAGAAGAGGAACCTCCTCGTCGTCCACCAAGCCCTATCCAGACCAGGAGCTGACCACACCCGGAGTCATCAGATTCTTCCTCCACTGCCCCCACTCCCTCACTTTGCCCCTTGTGGGAGATGCCCAACTCTAAGCCCCCATTTTGGTCTATGTTCCTTTCTGTACTTCCTATCTATATAATTGGAAAGGGCAAAACCCACCATTCTCTAAAGACTCTCAAGTTCTCATTTATTTCTTAGAATTCATTTTCTCTACCCATCGTCCCACTTGGGATGATTGTCAGCAGATACTGCAGGTGTTATTCACCGCCAAAGAGAGAGAGCATATTGAGGCATTGGGATGAATGGCAGTGCTGGATCCAGATGGAAATTCATCCTCAGACCCAGATCGCCTGAACCAGAATTTTCCTTTATCTCAACCTGACTGGAACCCCAACACCACGGAAGGTAATGAGGCTCTAGCCCAGTATCACCAGTTGTTCCTTAGGGCCCTCAGAGGTGCTGCCAAGAGACCCACAAACAAATCTGCCCAAGGTTTCAGAGGTAAGGCAATTGGCTACTAAACCTCCATTGGGTTATCTAGAGTGGTTATTACAGGCCTATTGTCCTTATACACCCATAGACCCTGTTGTGCCTGAGAACACAAGGGCATTAATGTTGCCTTTCTTACTCAATCGGCCCCAGATGTTTAAAAAAGTAGCAAAAGCTTGAAGGATTTGAAGGGATGCCCCTTAGTCAGCTCATAGAAATTGCTCATAAGGTATTTGATAATCGGGAGAGCTGGCAGGAGGTCAATGGTAAAAAGGTAACCAAGGTGCTGGAAATCTTAAGTACAAGAGTTACGCCTCCAGATAGGAAAGACAAGGATGACAAAAGAGGCAAGGAGCGCTCTTCACTAGATAAGGATCAATGTGCTTATTGCAGAGAAATGGGAAATTGGCATAGAAATTGCCCCAGACTAAAAGTGAAAAGAGGAAAAGATGCAAAGATTTTATTATCCTGAGATTGAGGGGGTCAGGGCTCTGCTGCCCCGTTTGAGCCCAGGCTAACCTTCAAGTGGGAGGCCAACCCATTGATTTTCTGGTAGACTCTGGAGTGGCTCATTCTGTTTTGACACAGCCATTAGCGACTCTGACAAAAAAGAAACTGAAAGTATTAGGAGCCACTGGTACTGAAAAGGTCTATCAAATATGCAGCGGTTACTACTGAATCCCAAGTTTTGTGGGAGCAAGCCCTGGCACCAGGTACATCTGCTCAAAAGGCTGAGCTTATTGCTTTCACAGAGGCTCTCAAACTGGCAGAAAGGAAGAGGGTCAATATCTATACTGACAGCAGATATGCATTTGCAACAGCCCATGTCCATGAGACAATTTATCAAGAATGAGGCCTGTTGACCTCTGGGGGACAAAAGATCAAAAATGCCCCCCAGATACTTGATCTACTGCCCACCATCTGGATGCCAGAAAAGGTTGTAACCATACATTGTAGGGCACATAATCCTGTTATAAGGGGAAACAACTTGGCAGATGCCACAGCCCAAAAAGCAGCTACAAAATCAGTGGGGACCGAGATGGCCCCGACATTATTGTTGATTCCTCCCACTTTGTCAGAACCTGTGTATACTCAAAAGGACCTCCATCTAGCAACCCAGCTCCAAGCCAAGCCTAATATCCCTGGAGGCTGGAATCAGCTGCCTGACAAGCAAGTCCTATTGCCAGAGGCACTTGGGAGGTAATTTATTCAACAGGCTCATAGGTCACCTCATTTGGGAGGATCAAAACTGGCTGATCCCTTTCACAATGATATTTTATTCCTCAATTGCCCAAGCTTGCCCAGTCTGCAAGCCTCAGATGCCCACAATGTCAACTTGTAAATCAAAGCAACAACTGCAGATTGAGACAAAGCATTTTTGAGGAACCATACCAGGAGAACATTGGGAAATAGACTTTACTGAAATGGGAAAGCCAGAGCTACAAGGACATAAATATTTGTTGGTAATGGTAGACACTTTCACTGTCTGGGTAGGAGCATACCCTACCAAGTCAGAATCAGCTCTTACAGTAGTAAAAAAAAAAAAAACTCTTATATGAGATTATACCCTGATTCAGATTGCCTTTATCTAGGGGGTCTGATAATGTCCTGGCTTTTATAGCCCAAGTGACCCAAAATTTTACTCAGCCTTTACAGATTGATTGGAAACTTCATTGCGCATACTGGCCTCAAAGCTCAAGACAAGTAGAAAGGATAAATAGGACTTTAAAAATGGTGATAACTAAAATGGCCTTAAAAACTGGCAAAAACTGGCTGAGTCTCCTTCCTTTTGCCCTCTTGTGTGCGCGTTCTACTCCCTATGTTGCTGGAATTTCCCCTTTTGAGACACTATATGGGAGACCTCCACCCCTCATCCCGAAGATATCCGAAAAAAAGCTTGCTGATCTTATTAACTCCCTCAAGGCAATCCAGCCAATCCTGACTTCAACTCACTGCTTATTCAGACAACAGCACCCAGCACCTGAGGCCTCTTCAAGGGACATCAATTGCAGTCTGGCTTCCGAAGATCTGGGGTTGTTTTCCTTTCTTTTTAAATTTTATTTTATTTTATTTTTAATGGCAGCTAAATGTATTCAGATTACAGTTAAATTGTGGCCTTTTCAAAGATATGTTCTTAGATTATTTAGAACATGCAAGCCTTATATTTTTAATCAGATAAAATGTGTATGAAATTAATGAGTTTTTCTGATTATAGATTCATCATGACTCTTCAGTACAATTGTGGTATTTACAGTATATGCTAAAATTCAGAATTTTCCAAATACTGAAATTCTACCAGCATTCTTTGTTAAACCATGCATGCAAAATTTAAAATTTTTATATTGTCACCTAAAATTTGCATAAAATATGTTTGAAGTATTTCAAATTTACAGTGAAGTGTAACATTTTAAGTGGTAAAAACACATGGAATGATTCAATATTTTAGACTACTGAAAAAAATCACTTCAAGGATTTTATTAAAAGTTTTAATGTTTTCTGAAAAGTGAGAGGAAGGAAATTGACTGGTAATATGTAAAAAAAAAAAAAAAAAAAGAGGGACAGAGAAAGTGGTTTTGTCTTCAAGTAAAATGTCTGACTGTGCCAAAATGTAAAAGAAGATAGAAAAACTCAACTTAAAGGTGTGTAGTAAGTTGTAAAAAGATTGAAGAGATGTAAATTTTATTTGCCTTGGTTTATAGTACCTGCCAGTAACAGGTTTGAAAAGAAACAAATCTGTTCAGAATTGGACAGTATTAGATAAGTTTTGGCAATTTATTCGTAAGACTGGTGAACTTTTACTACAAAATGTTTCCATTAAAATGAGATTATACTCTCAGTATTGTTCTTACTGGCCTGAGAAGAAATTCTTCTGTTATGCTTGGAAATGTGTTACTTGGAATTGAGATGGCTAGATCAATAGGATTAAGTATATCTAGTTTCATAGTAGGAGACCAAAACCATAGACACCTCACTACACTCATTAACAAAGACCTAGCTAGCCTTGGCAACTCTGTATCTAAATTAAAAGATTCTCTAAGCTCCTTAGCTGAAATGGTTTTACAAAACTGCCGAGGCTTGGACCTTCTTTTTCTAAAAGAGGGAGGTCTCTGTTTGGCCTTAGGAGAAACCTGTTGCTTATTAGACAAAATATGGCTGCCCTTAAGAAATGCCTACAGGAAAGGGAAGAAGCTCAACTGGCAGAACAAAACTGGTTTAAATGTTGGTTCTCATTCTTCCCTTGATTGTCCACCCTCATATCAGCAGCCATAGGACCCCCTAATAGTGCTTTTAGTCGGTGTAACTATCGGTCCCTGTATCATAAATAAACTGGTATCTTATGTAAAAGGCCGAATACAGGCTGTTAAGCTGATGATCTTAGCTACCCAGGGTTATAAGCTAGTACCTGTAGATTCAACTATGAGCCAATGATTTGGCTCACTGATAAAAATCAGTGGGGAATGTTGTAACCTAACTCAAGCGCAGCCATTCTGTTCTGTATGCGCCACACCCTTTGATCTTTAAAAGAAAAAAAAAAAAACAGGTTGTCCTGTCTCCTCAGAAATGCACAGGTGTGGCGCCCCCCTCACATCTTTGTGGGGTTTTTTCCATTTATAAACCACCCCCAAATCTTAGCTTCGTTGTATAGCAGTGTAAATTCCACCCTCACTCTGTGTAGCTGGGTACAAGCCTAAATAAAAAAGTGCTCTCTTCTTTTCCCTCCAAGATGTCTTGGCCTTTTTATTCTTTTTGCCTTTTTACAATTTTCATTTTTTTTTCGGGTGCAGCTTTTTGGGGTATAACAATAGTAAATCTATTCTAATTATATACAGCATCTGAATTAATATTTCCTATGCTCTAACACTGCTTATGCATAGTGGTTATTCATTTGCAATATCTCATATTATGTTGAAAATAAAATCTTAATTTTGATGTTTATTGATATGAGTTTATTGATAAAGAAACTGACTAAGCAAGTAAGTTGCATATTCTGGGATCACAGAGGAAAGTTTGGTATTTTAGATACTATAAAAACATGCACTCAGAGAGCTTCTACTCTGGGATAACTGTTGGCTAAATTTGACATTTCTTCTGGATTAAGCCCTTCATAATAGCCTTACGAATCTGCTTAGTCTTCACACTATAGATGGTAGGATTGAGAACAGGAGGGATGAGCAGGAAGACATTGGCCGTGATGGTATGAATGAATGGAGGTGCTGAACGGCCATAGCGATGAACTAGAGACAAACTGATGAGAAGAATGTAGAAGACGGCAATAGCATTGATGTGGGATATGCAGGTAATAAAGGCTTTCTGTCGCTCCCCTGAGAAGGCAATGCTGAGGACAGATCGGATGATCAGAATATAGGAGAGAAAGATACAAGGGCAGTCAAATCCTGTAATGGAGAAGAGTGCTAACAGACCAGAGATGCTACTGATACTGTTTTCTGTGCATGACAGTTGAATGACATCAACATGGTAGCAGTAAGAATGTGAAAGGACCAGAGATTCACAAAAGGACAGCTTTTTGATGAATAGCATAACAGGTAACATGACAGTGACATTCCTTATCAAGACAATGGCATTGTTGAGAATGGTGGTATATCTCAGTGGGTAACAGATGGCCACAAATCGATCGAAGGCCATGGCCAGCAGAACCCCAGACTCCATGAAAGTAAAGCCATGGAGGAAGAACATCTGAGCAATGCAGGCATTTAAATTGATCTCCCGAGCTTCAGACCAGAGGACACCAAGGGTTGTGGAAAGTGTGCACAGAGACAAGCTCAGGTCTGTAGCAGAAAACATGGCGAGGAAGTAATACATGGGCTCATGAAGGCTGCGCTCACGGAGGACCACCACCAAGATCATGCTGTTTCCAGAGAGGGCGATGACATACAGGAGACAAAAAGGAATGGAGATCCACACCTGGGCTGCTTTCAGGCCCGGGATACCCGTCAGAAGGAAGGTCACAGATTGAGAATTACTACTATTGAGGACCAACATCATAGAGGACTGAAAAGAAAAGGATAGTTGAATAATTGAACATAACAGATAAAAACATATGTAGTTCATTACTTAGAATATCTTTCTGGCACTACAAAATTCACCCAATTACTGTAGCTAATTCTTGAAAAACTTTACTATTTCTGAGTTTCATAGAGCTGCAAGCTACTCTCACACAGATTCTTAGTGTTTCCCATTTATTGAGACTCAGAATTACTTCAAGTGTTCCACATTAATGTTTCTCAAGTAAAGGAAGCCTGTCTCTTTCTCTTCAGTGACAACAAACATCAAGGTAAAGTCATCTCTACCTGAAAAAGTCCACAGGCAAATAGTAAGTAATGTTGTAAAAATTCAGCTTCAAGAGGCCAGAATTTAGCTCAGCAATACAAGCCCTTGCTTGACAAGCACGAGGTCATGAGTTTGTTCCCCAATACCAAAAAAAAAATTCAACTTCAACTATTTTTGAAATTCAATTGTTGATTCTAGAAAAGGATTGAATAACTGAAATATTTTGTGGAATGAAATGCTATCAGGCTTTCTGGGAAATATCCAGAAATATGTAAAAAAGTGTCTGAAACATATGTCTGTTTCTATATATGTTTATTTTAAGGTGATCCGAATTACTAGCCTATGATATATTAGTACTAGTGTCACTAATTTTGACCTCCATATGTGTGATAGTTTTGACACAGTAAAACATTTTGTTTGCTGAAAGAAATGGTGATGTGTGCACCTTGCAGATGAGGAAACTAAGACACAACTATTGAAAGTTACTCAGAATTTCTCTTTAGAAGAACTATCTATTGTTCCAAGAAAATATCAACAGAACAAAATAGAAGAAAAGCTAGAATGAGAGGCAAAAATAGATAAAGAACAGGAAAAAAAGATGAAGAGGAGGACAAGGAAGAGAAAAGAAAATGGGAGGGAGGAGGAAGGAAATGTTGTCACCTTTAACAAACTGCTGGAAACACTCTGTTGTGTTAAATAGGAGTGCAGACTAGTTTAAAATCCATGGAACCTTCATAATACACAGAATTTCATGAATAAATACCACATGGTACATCCAATCATCTTTATATCCTTAATCTGATTCAATCATCATAACTATTCAAAGAAGAAAATAACATTCTTGTCACTAACATATATATAAGGAAACTGATATTTAAACTAATTAAATAATTTGACCCAAATTGTGTAGCTAGGCAACAGAAGAGGTGAACTTTCATTTCTGCCCCAATTCAATTAATTTATTAACATTAAAGGATAAATATGAATTTAAATGAGGAGGAAAAATGTTCTTGACAAATATTTGTCAGAATCAGGCTTTTACATAGATGCACTTTGGTAACTTTGTAGTAAAATGCAGCACTATATAAGTGGTACAAATATAAAACTCTTTGGAAAGTTACACCAAAATGAAACTCTCAAATTAGTTCATTCATTTAATGATTGAAAAATTTATTCAACTCATGTATTTTGTTGACTTCATAAAATTTTCTCATTCTATTAGAAATATTCTTTCTCTACCTATGCACAAACCTCTATTATTTTTCTCCTTCCACTCATTTGTTTCTTGAACTTACTGGTTTTAATTTCATTTTGTTTTTCATTTGCCCAGAATGAACTTATATTTTCCAACTTTATATGAACTACTCTTCATTTATCTACCCTCTACAATTTTGAACTCATTTAAAAGTTATCTGACCCATTTCATTTACTTTTCATGTCCTGTGTTTCATCTATGTAATGAAAAACCTCAAATAAATATTTGAATGCCAGTTCTTGCTTTCAGGTTCCAGATCAGAGGTTACATCTGTATGGCTTTTCATGGGGAAAAAAACAAGGTATTCAAAAGCAGGTTAATCACTTTTCCTTATTACAGTTCTTCACACTATATATTCTCTGGATAGCTCATAGTGTTCTCAAAAATGACATAATTCTTTGAGTGATCCATGCTCCTCTAGTTTTATTAACTTCAAATCAACTACCAAGATTTTTCTTTTCAACTTTTAATATTTCTTTCTTCTTGCACCTCAGCTTTAACTAAATACAAATAATGTCATAAAAATGTTTAGACTTACTTGGAACAATAAATCAGGCTATAAATAATTTTAGGTTATTATTTTTATTAATCTAAAAATATAAAATAACAGTGGCCAAAGCAATAACTATTTTCCATTACTAGCATCTTCTTTATGCCAGAAAAAATATATCATTGAGAAAATAATGGAGCTGGGGATTTAGCTCAGTGGCTTAAGTGCCTACCCAGCAAGCACAAGGTCATGAGTTCAATCCCCGGTTAAAAAAAAAATAAATAAGTTCCTGAGAAAATAAACTTTAAATAACAATAAAAGTATTTGTCAGAATTAAAGTGTCCACAAGGGTGAAAATAATAATCATTTAAATTTTCAGTTTAAGATGTTAGGAAAAAGTTTTTAATGTCAAAAGAATAAATTTTTAAAGATAAAACATTCAATATTAATATCAACATTGATTATTTAAAAGCCTATCACTGAATTATTTAAAAACACATCAAGATTACTTTTAAAAAATGAAAAATATAATAAAACTATAGAGAAATATAACTAAATTATAATGGAAGCATATGCATTTATAAAGCAATATATTTGACAACATATTATGAAGTAGATAATTTTATATCAAAATATGATTTGACAAACTACCCTAGGAATAAAATCCAACAGGAAAGAAATGATAATGAAGGAAATTTTA
This sequence comes from Hydrochoerus hydrochaeris, assembly GCA_004027455.1. NCBI lineage: Eukaryota > Metazoa > Chordata > Mammalia > Rodentia > Hydrochaeridae > Hydrochoerus > Hydrochoerus hydrochaeris. Next base: position 44,421 of record PVLA01011060.1, read on the forward strand.
CTAACAAAGGAATCATGGCCAAGTGTTTTAGTTTGAGATTTCTACTAAAGTAAAAGAAGATTGAGACCATTACATCTATAACAAAGTCCCCCAGGGACCTTTGACAGTTACTGGACATATTTTGGTTGTTAGAGCTAGGGAGGAGTATTATTGATTCTAGTGAATGAAGCAAAAAATGCTGCTAAACATTCTAAAATTGTAAGATAGCTCCTCAAACAAAGAAATATATATCTCCAAATAGTATACTTTCAAGATTTAAAAACTCTTCTCTAGATCACATTTTAAAAATGGAGAATTATTTATCTACTCCCTTAGGAAGATGGATACCATCACTACCTTTTTGAAAAGTCAGAAACAACTGTTTTAACTCTTCTGTGCCTTTATACTATCCTCTTAGATTTATGAGTAAATATATATGAAAATAAACCCCTAAATCATTGGCTATGCAGATATAAGTGGGGAGAATATGATGGTCTTAAAATATGAGAAAAATTTTAGGAATTTAAATAGATATTCATCATAAAATTGCTAACAGGAAGAAAGTAAAGGTTTCACCATGAGGGCTGTCTTCCAGAAATTTAGAGCAAACATAGCTACAGGAAGTTATTAAAACAATGATCATTAAACTTACTGGCAACATACCACCTTCACTAACAAAACTACTATGCCACATTATATGAAACAATAAAGCAAGGGAAAAGACAAGTCAGCAGAAACAAAATGTGTTATTTTAAAAACAAATTTTAAAAGTTACTATGATTTTTATCCATATTTTCCTTGAAAAATATGAAAAGTAAACTCTAAACTCTTAAAAATTGAGTTCAAAAAAGTAATGAGGTAGGAGATGAGTGTCACAAATTAGTAAATCTTTCTATTCACAAATTCATCACAGAGAAAGATTTTTGAAATACATGGCTTCATTCACAATATATTCACAATAAATGTAAAGCTATATAATGTGTAATGTTATAACAGTGTATATTTTCTAGCAGAAGGAAACCTGCAAAGACATGTTCAATACTTTAAAGATTATCCTTTATTTCTTATTTCTTTTAGTGAAGATAGGAATATGACCTAGTGAGCAGACATGAATTCTGCTATTAAATAACACACAAATTGAAAGCATAATTAATTAACAATCTTCAAAAAATTTAATGGATGATGATAAATCCTACATTGCAAAAACTACTATAAATATGCAGTACATTTAATATAGTAGTGAGACAATAGAGAGGTATTTGTAATTTGACATATAAAATATAAAGTTAGGGAAACTAATAAAGTCTAATATGGACAGAATTACTAAAATCTGTATATTTTGAGGGGATGGGGAGATCTTACTTTGTGATTCTGGCCCACCTTGAATTGATTATGTAGGCCAGGCAGATCTTGAACTCCTGGAAATTCTCCTGCCTCTGTATCCTGAGTGCTAGAATTATAACCACCAGAGCTCCCACTTTAAATTCCTCAAAAAGCTAGGATTAGAGATTTCATTTGATCCAGCTATTCCCCTTCTCGATATGTTCCCTGAAGTATTAAAAATATCATACCACAGTGATATATGTGCACCCATGTTTATAGTAGCACAATTTGTAATAGCTATTGGAAACATCCCAAATAAATATTGGAAATAATCCAAATGCCCATCAAGCGAGGAATGGATAAAATGATATGGCTATTTCATACAATGTAGTGCTACTAGGCCTTAAAGAAGGATAAACTTGAGATGTTTATCGGTAAATGAATGCAACTTGAGACCATACTCATAACTGAAACAAATAAGTCTCATATATTTAAACACTGTACTATCTCTTTCTGTTTGAGAAACAGAAAGAGTAAATAGTGTTCCAAATGTACAATAGATGTTTTGAAATGGGAAGAAATTGTTCAAAATGAAAGAGGAACTAGGATGGGATAAAGGAGAGAAGGGAAAAGGAAAAAATAACAAGATATAATTCTAGTTTCTCTCAGTTCATTGAAAAGAAAACATTGTGCTAACGCTGTTTGGAGAAGTTCTTATGCCCATATTTGTACTCTGTAATTACTTTGAAGATAACAATATGCATTGTATTAACTAACTATTCCAATATCATTTTGTTTTGAAATTTTTTTCACAAGATAAATAAATTTGCGTCTTGAATAAAGAATATTCTTCTCTCCCTACAATATGAAAGAGGATAAATAATATGAAAATGGTACCATCTATCACTAGAAGTGATAAGTGATTATGTGATCAATAAGGCTTCATCAATAGACTGCTTAATTTTTTAAAATAAAAAATATTCTCTACTATCCTATATTTTGATTAAAAGTTTTAAGACACCTATACATATGTACATACAAAACCTGCTACCATGCTAAAACAAATAAATAAAAATATGCTTATAACACTTTAAGATCAAATTAAAGCCACTGTATGAAATATTTTTATAAAACACTATTAAAGTCAAGTACATTGATTGAGAAAGATATATTAAACAAAATTAGAAATACAGCATACCCTTGTATGCATTGGAAACTAAGATAAATATAGGACTAAGATATATCAGATCAAAAATGATAAAATATAAGTATAGAAATTAAATACTAAATAAAAGTATAGAAAATAGTATAAAAATAATATTTGAGCATGTTTTGGAAAGCTGAATAAATAAGATAAGGCAAAAAACTGTATACAAGGCTAGAGAGATAATCAAAAACATACAACCAACCTGTTGTAGTACTATTAAAAAAGACAGTGGAGAAAGGTAAAGAAATGAACGTTGTTAGTAAGCACGTAGTTTACGTTTTACTCTGCTAAGATAGTAAGAAAATGTCCTCCACAACCTTATCATTCTCATAAGTTTTGGTGACAATATTCTGGTCAAAACTTGATACCTGATCATAAATAATGCACACAATGTATATTCAGTGACAACTCAATACACAACATCTATCTAGGGGGCTTTTTAATTATAAGTAAAATCTTGCTGATTTCTTACCATCTTGTGAAGTCCAATAATGCTTTTATTCTTTGTTTTGATTGGTTTTAGTCTGTTTTGTATTATTTAATTTCAATATGTGAAGGTATGGACAGCTATTTTGAAAAGAACTAGAGACATTATGGTAGCCATTGTTGATTTTCCTGTTGTCTGGTTTTGAAGACCTATAATGCTTGCATCCTTTTGTTTTGATGCGTTTTATACTATTTTGTCTTGTTTGAATTCATTGTGTGTGAAGATATGGACAACTATTTTGAAGAAATAAGAGACATTATGGTAGCCACTGTTGATTTCCTGTTGCCTTGTTTTGAAATCCTATGTTGCTTGCATTGTTTTATTCTCATCTGCTTTGTTATGTTTTGTTTTATTCTCTTTAAAATAAAATAATTTAATATAAATTATAAATAAAATTGTAGAAAAATTAATGATCCCTAATTGGGACTGAATATTTAGGAAGCTTCCAAAAAACTCAGCCCACATAAAATAACTGAATACTTCATCTGGGAGTGATATTCCATTCCTTTGGAATAATTTAAATTGTATCTGAGTGGGAATTTTTTTGAGATATTTTGATTTATGGTAAAGTATTATACTCAGGAAACCAACATTCTAAGTAGAGAGACATCACTATTTAGAATATCAACATCCAGAAGGTTATTTATTTTGTTTTCTTTCTTTAGTGAAAGAAATACTGTAAATTATGATGTGTAGTTGTCTGGCAAATCAAAATAATTACCATAATTATAAAAGTCTTTGCCCTTTCATTGAGTGGAGTCAGTAATCTGGTAAACCATTCCCATCTGTAGACAGTCCCTTACCTGTAAACACTGGGCCTTAGAAATTCCTTGAATCTGCCTGTGTCCTATCCTTTCAACAATGTTCAAAAATATCAACATGTTATGAAATACATCTTCTTCAGTGTGAGGACGTGACAACTGGATTTATACTATTGAAAAGGAGAGCAGAGAAATTGAAAGAAATAAAAAGCATTAGTAAGCACATAGTTTAAATCTATGAAGATGGTGAGAGAATGACCTCCCCAGCCTTACCTCGAGGATCCTCATGATTATTAGGGTAGCCAGAGGGAGTTCGCAATATGAAGATACTGTAGACAGCTAGAATTCATGAGAGTGGAAATATTTGAGAAGCTTATTTTTTTAATAGAGATTCAGAAGAAACCCAATTTCAAAAGTAGACTAAATAGAAATAGAAGAGAAAATAAATGTCACATTTAGAGTCAGCCAGAATCACAATAATTCTACCTCATCTTTGTGACACACTAAGTACTGATGTGTTCATCTGGAAAGAAATAAGCAGCCTCAAGCTTCCTGCCTGAGAGCTCACTTACTTCCCGCAGACTTCAGCTTGCATCTCTCCATCTAATCCCTATTCCTGGTATTTCCAGCCTTTCACCTCTGATCTATGGTCCTTCATGCACCTGTCTTTCCCCAGCACATGCCTATTTTTTTCTGCTGTTTCCTTCCCCTCCACTGTGGCTGTCCACCGTCTCTCCCATGGCCTTGGAACTTGTGTCCATGGTACCTTACCTGCTCCCAGCACAGAAAGAGGAGCCCTTTCCACTTCCCACCCAGAAAGTTCTGACGTTGCAGCTCATGCAATGAGCCTCTATAAGGAGCCCAGCGTGTAGCCCAGCCCTGTTACCAGAGACCCTTGGGTTCCATAAGCTACATGACCATAACAGTTTCCCAAGAGGCTCCTCAGTCTAGATGTAAACAGCATAAAGTCACAATTACTTCCCTTTTTAAATTATGTTTGTCTTTATATTGTTTAAAATAAGATCTTATTCTATCTATTATCATTATAATTTAATTCTGATGTGTGCAGTTTGGGGTTGAGTGTCCTTATAATTCCCTCCTTTCTTTCTCCTTCATTTCATGAATTTGTTGTCTACCGCAGACAGCTTCCTTGCCAAAATACAATGACACAGTTTTACAGCTCTGATTTATAGTTCTCTGTAAGCTTTTAAACTTCAGAACCAAATACATTTTGACTGGAAAAATGATTAAATAATTTTCTGCAACAAAGAATACAGAAAGAATATAACACAATGATTTAAAGTAGCACATGAACTTCAATCATGAAACATATGTTACCACAAAAGAACACAAGCATTTGTCAAAATAAAATTCATTTTTCCTTTATACCAATTGCATTGCCCATAATCTGAGTCAGATTTGTTTTAATTTATTTAGGACCATCATTTGAGTGGAAGAATTTTTATGATTTCAGCGGAATTAAAATTTTTTAGACTTTGAAAACAGATGTTTTCTTCATTATCTTCCTAATGATGTGTAGATACTTTTTCACAAATTTAATGCTTAGAAATTTTGTTAAGCACAAACTGTCCTCAGGACCTTGTTAAATTGAAATTCTGGTCCATAAGGTCTGGAATGAGGCTAACTTCATAGCTACACTGAAGCTGTATTTTTTGAAAGTTTCTACTATACTCTGTGTTTTTTAAAGCATGTCAGATTGGCTGTTTCCTGAGATTACCTCAAGAGGTATTTCTGAATAAATTCAACTCATCCTTGACTATTAAAGATTGAATTTCTTGGATAGTTACTTCTTTGGTTGAATCACATACTCCAGTTTTCTTTTAATTTTAAAGAAAAACATGCATAAATGATCCTTTTTTTATATTTTCAGATAACTAAAATTTCCCCTTTTTTCTGTTAGACTTGGAAGTTAGACTGACTATAAGAATGTCTGCTTGAAGTTATTTTATTTGAGCATTTTCATATTTAGTTTAATACAGTGGATAGTACTACTGACTTTTCTTCATGGGCAGAGAGACACTAACATTATGCACTATATTAAGCTAAACAATAAAATATTGAGATAATTTTTATTTTAATGGGAAAAACACAGAAAAGTAAACAAAAAATGAGACATATGAACACCTACAAGAACAACAAAACACACAAAACAATAACAATATAGGCTATCAAAACAAGATGGTAGGAATTTAACAATGGTTGTAATATTTCATATTGCTATCTTCAAAAGAGTTGCTTAGATTATCAGATATAGACATGCAAAATTGATCTAATCATGAGTATTAACTATTCTTTTCCAACCATCAATGGAATTAGTAGAATAATCATCTTAGCCATTTTATGCATATAAAAACAAATATATACCTTTTTCATTTTCCCTTCTTTCTTTTTATTCAAAGCCCTTCTCTCCTTCCCTCCCCCTTCCCTTGTTCACTTCCTTTTTTTGTACACGTTTGCAGTAGATAATGTTTCCTTGTATGGTGTTGCCACATGGATATGTAACTAAAAGTGGGATTTCTTGATAAAAAGGAAGTCTTATTGAGTTAGAATTTGAAAAAGTTTTGTTATGACTTACTTGATTTCTACTTCAGTGCTCTCATAATCTTGCAATAAGTTTCTACAAGACTGTTTCCATACTTTAAAATTTCCATTTTTCCAGTGAGTAATATTGAGCAGATTATCTATACAAATTAGCCATTCATTTGTTTCTCTTTTCAAAATGCCTGCATAAACCACTTGTTTGTATTTCAGTAAGTTGCTTATTTGTCCACTGCTTGATCATGGAGCTTTCTTTGTCAGATATATGTGGTGAATCTTCTTCTTCTAATGGAATATTTTCACTTTTCTAATGCTATCTTTCCAACTATCTGATGATATTTTCTGCTTTTTCTTGTTAAAATGTATATCTTTTTTATTCTGTATAAATCTCTCCTTTCCAAAGCCATAAAGCTATATTATTTTAAAAGTTATCTTTAGTCTTCTACTTTTGAGTTTTATATTACATCTCACATAAAGATTTTTTAAAATTTCAGTACAAGATCCATTTTTATGTACATATCTAGTTGTTCTAAAACTACTGCATTTTTATGTCCCTGAATTGCATTGATTCCTTCCTTTAGTAATCACTCAATTATGTTTAAACATCTATTTCGAGTTTTTTCATTATTATTTTGATTTTAGAATTAATTTAAACAGAGTCTCAGTAATGCTTTGACTTTGGAGAATGTAAAGTCAGTAGATGAAGAAACACAGGACTTACCACTAGCTATCCTATTATGATGGGGAATAACATTTTCTCTATGGAAATCAATGAAGAAGGAGGAAGGGAGGGAAAAAACACACACAAAAAACTAACTTCCTATGGCATCCATTTTACTGAGTTAAAATACAAAATTAAATGAAACAATAGACAAATGATAATTTCAATCTGAAATAAACCAAATTCCAACTACAGTTTCACCATATCAACAATGTAATGGAAACTTGTTTGTCTCCTGAAATTGAAACTACCTAAAGTAATTGTATTTGTGATTTTATCATGCTGATGTTGGAAAATATACCAGATCTTTCATGAGCATGATGATCACAGTCTACCACAGGCTCATTAATGTAAATTGGATAACCTTGGTAATTTTTGTGGAGTTTTTAACAATATATGCTGGTTTGAGTGAGGAGTATCCTAGTACTGAGAAGAAAACCAGCACAGCGTCCATTGGAAATCCTTTCCTTTTTCTGGATAATCACAAACTCAAGAGAGTCTTTTAAGTACAGCACATCAGTACACAATTTAGTCCCAAGAGATAATCAATACTCTCAGCAAGCACAAATTATAAACATGCACACACTGATATGTATGTATGCACAATGATATGCCAACTCACTATCAGATATGTAGCTATGCAGGCGCTTTCCCAAAGCAGGTGTAATAGGTGACTGCACTTCATACAATGACAATATCACTAATCATTCATACTTAAATACTTATTCTTTAAGATATACACAAGCTTATATTCACACTTACATACAAATGCAACTATTATCAAACATATTTATTGAAAATCATTCATTTTCCCATACTGAACCATAAAATATCATCAAAATGCTTTCAAGTTGCACTATATATATATATATTATATTAATTTTATTAAATGAGAGAGCATCTGACTAATAAAAGATAAAAATGTACAGACAAGCTCACATGTAAACCCAACATGATCTTGCAGCACGATTTTGCATTCAGGTATACAGAGAAGAGTTGCACTTTAGAGGTTAGTACTTCCAGCTTTAAATACTTTACTGTTGGGGAAAATCAGTGTGAATTTGGGATATAGAGTGCGTGAACAGGCAGTGTTTGTCTTTAAATAGACAGTGCTCTGAGATCTTTACCAATGGTTGCAGTCCAGAGATTTGTTAACACTGTTGATGGGATATATTTCCTTGGTCAAATAGAAAACTAATGGTGAGTAATTCCTACACTCCAGGCTCCTCTGCCTTTCCAGGGAGCTGCAGGACTCGCAGAGTCTCCAGGAAACTGAAAGCCAAGCAACGCAGCAGTGTGAAGAAATGTGTGACTCCCTGGGAATCCCAGGTACAGAGATCCACATCCAGAGAGCTTCCCTGAGAGATGAGGTGCAGAACAAAGGCTTTCCCTCTGTCTCCCAGGAAGACGCACAAAGGTAGACATGCCACCACTATGCTCACACTCTCCCTGACAGTGGCGAAACCTGAAATCTAATTTCTCTAAACCTTCTATTCAGAAACCCCACTATGAGAAAATGGTCTACATTTATCTAAAATTAGTGTGTAACAAGAACTCAACATATTTCATCCTTTCATTCATTGCCTGTCTTCAGCAATCCAGACGAATAATGAAAACAGCGACATCGACATCAGGTGTGAAAACACAGAGGTCCAACAGAACCCAGGGTACCGTGCCTGGATTCAAATCCACTATCAGTGGATCTCTGCTCAGGATGAGGTCATAGTTCTTGTAACCAAGTGTCCTCAAAGAAAAGCTACACAGAGGGAGGTTTAACAAGCCAGACTTTATTTTGAAGACTTTGTTTTCAATTCCAAAAAAGTTGAAGCAGAAGGTCAAATTTGGTTTAATGTAGCACTAGTTTGAAAAGCATATGAATTTGTTTCCAGCTTTTCAATATGCACCATGCAAATAGGAGTTTTGTTTGTGTAAAAGAAAAAAAATTGTATTTAATAGCAGGATATAGTAGGTACAATAAGTAGGTGTATTGGGTTTTCTGTTTTGTGAGGAAAATCTTCTAAAGTCTGGATATTCTGGGTTCTTAGAAATAGAATTCCCCTTGTGTTTTTACCAGTTTGGGACAAAGAGAGAGTAATTTCTCTTTTCTTACTGTTTAGAAAATATACAGTTTCTTTCTCTCCAACCAGCAGTAAGCTAAAAAAAAAAAAATTGTAATGCACATGTTGAAAGTTAGCATGCCAGACAATACGGATCAAACATTGGCCAAATCTTGGTCCACTAAGCATGGTTTGTAACCTTATATCTGCTTGTGTTCAATTCCAAGTCATTGGTGGAAAAGAAAAGGAAATTCCTGAAAGTTGTTCATTAAGGTTCATGAGCAAAACCCAATAAAGATATCATCTCAGCCAAAGCACCATAGTCTCGCAGATGCCAGCACAGGATGCTGAAGTCTGTTCCAGATGTTTTAGTCCAGAGAAGTAGCAGGGGTCTTGGGTCCAGAGGCAGATCTGTTTCTAGTTCAGTGCATACTTGTGCAACCTCCTTCACATCCACCTTTTCTGTGAGTGAACCAGATCATGTATCTAATCAATCACTCTAGCAAATAGTCTCATGTGCTGATAATAGTTTTGGGCTTGGAGTCATGCACTCTGACAATTATTGACTGTGATCTTGGACAAATAATGACTCTGACCACATTTTTTTCACTGATATATGCAAATATAGTGGGTTTTTTTTTTTAGATTTCTAAACAGTAAAATTTGGGAGCCCATAATGGTGCATCTCTAAAATAACAAGCCTCAGAAAATAGAGCTGTAGTCAGCACCTCTTCTCCTGCCTGGTGCAGGAATAGGGATGCTCTAAGCATGCTTTGCCAACTGTCCCTTAGCCTCAGAGACTGTGTCCCACTAGGTGAGGATCACATACACGGGCACCAGGAGTAAATACAAAGACTCAGCCTCAAGTGAAAAATGCAAGACTACTTGGAAACATCAGACCTGGCAATCTAGACAAAGCACAGATCTCAGGCAAGGAAATAACACATATTTATGAATTCTCACCATGATAAAACAACAGCAGTGTTCTCAGGTCTTGTGACATTTGTCTTTTAGAATTATTATTTGGTAAAAATAGCAAATTTTTGGTACAGAAAAAGAATTATAAAATCTGATCCTCATTTCTCTCATACAATTGTAAATACATGATATTTCAGAAGTAGGCTACGGGCTGGGATTTAACTCAGTAGCATAAGTGCTGCCTGGTAATCATGAGGTCAAGTTCGGTCCCTGGTTTAAAAAAATGGCTAAATCTGTTTTGTGGTCATAACAAAATCTGTTTTTAGGAGCCACTAAGTCTAGTAGCATAAAAATATTTCACAGAAGAGACTTGTGAAGAGACATTGGAAAGGATATTGCTCTTTCCTACATGTTTTGTTACTAGAAGTAACAAAAACTAAGGCACATGACAAATGAGTTTACATAGAGCAAAACTGCTGAGTAGAAAAATGAAGATACCAACAGGACGGTACACACCAAATATTGCCTGGCATCTGGGCAAACTCTAGTGTGAAAAATGGATATAACCATCTTATGTGTCTGGCTCAAAATAAGGTTAAGATCGATATGTCTGTTAGGACATTTTCAGACACTTAAATCAGTTAATTAGTCTATTTTCATGCACTAATGACTTTAATATGTTATTTTTTGGACTCCATACTAAGAAAAGGGATGCTAGAAATAACACAGTATTCAACACTGACTCCATAAAAAGTTATGCTCTATTCTAGGACCTCCCTTGATAAATTGTAGCCTTCAGGTTAAAACCAGCTTTCAGTCTGTTTCTGAAAATAGAATTGTATTTGAACAAAGCTACAAACATATATGTATGTAATGACTTAGGCTGCTTTTGCACTACAGTGTCTAGATGGACTGGATTCACTGTGGACTTTGTGGCCTACAGAGCCTGTAATATTATATTCATAGTCTGACTTTGCAAAAAACATTCTACATTTCTAATCTAGGAGGAGTGTTACACTAAACAGAATTTCTGTAAGTACAGGTATGCAATTATTCCATCAGTAATCTTCATGAATAAGTACTAAAGGGAACATTATAGTCTCAAATCTAACTTAAATCATATAAATTGCTATGGTATGTAGGATACAACTGCTTTCTTATCCAGAAAACTTGCCCAAATTATTTAAGTAAGGAATCAATGCACCAGTTTGGAGGTAAAACACATCAAAATTTTGTTAGTCAAAAAGAATTGAAGAGCATAAAATATTATGACAATATTCATCATGATTATTTCCCCTTAACAGATTCTACTTTCAAGAAAGCAACAGATTCCTTAACAAACAAGTACAATTGCAGTGACTGTTTGAACCCCAGAATGAATGACATCGATATAAATAAGGATAATGAATACCATTTATTTTGAAAATATTGGTTGATTGTAGTAGTTGAAATTATTCTGGTTTATGAATGAGCCTATTTGCTTTCCTTTTCAATTGTGAAATCCAAAAGATACATGAGCAACAATTATTCTTTTGTTACAATTTACCAAAATGTAGATTACCTTCATAACATGCAACATATTATCCACGCACTGATGTTGGCTTCAGGGAACGTCTCTTCTCATCCTGCCTCTTTTATCCTGCTTGGAATCCCAGGCCTGGAGAATCCCCAGCTTTGGATGGCCTTTCTGTTCTGTGTCATGTATGCTGTGGTTGTTATTGGCAATATCACCATCCTACATGTAATTCATACTGATCACACACTGCATCAGCCCATGTACCTTTTTTTGGCCATGCTAGCAGTCACTGACCTGGTCTATCCTCCTCCACTCAGCCTAAAATACTGGCCATCCTCTGGTCTCATGCTCATGAGATTGAATATCATGCCTGCCTCATCCAGGTGTTCTCCATCCATGCCTTTGCTTCTGTGGAGTCTGGGGTGCTCATGGCTATGGCCTTGGACCGCTATGTGGCCATCTGCTTCTCACTGAGACACTCTAGCATTCTGACCACATCCTTGGTGATCAAACTAGGGATAGTTGTGATGGTGAGAGGGCTGCTGTGGGTGAGCCCCTTCTGCTTGCTGATCTCCAGGATGCCCTTCTGCCTCATTAAGGTCATTCCCCAGTCATACTGTGAGCATATGGCTGTGCTGTAATTGCTGTGCACTGATACCAGAGTCAATTGTGCATATAGACTCTTTGTGGCTTTCTCTGTGGTTGGTTTTGACATTCTTGTCATCAGTGTATCCTCTGAGATGATTTTGAGAGCTGTGCTACAGTTGTCCTCAAGTGAAGCCCGCTTCAAGGCTTTTGGTACATGTGCTTCTCACATATGTGTCATCCTGGTGTTCTACATCCCAGCCCT
>PVLA01011061.1:0-57239 GCA_004027455.1 Hydrochoerus hydrochaeris
ATATCTATAATCAGAAAGATGCTAACACTATACTTTTATTAATGCTATTTTAACAATATCTATAACATTATAGCTATAGCATTAGAACTACAACATTACTATAGGACCATAACTGTAACTAACTGTATAGTTATAACTGTAATAATAACTATAAATTGTTAACTATGATACTTTAACACTATAAAGTTTTAACAATAACTATGAATGTGTAACTGTAAAATTTACTTTACAAATAAAACTAAAACTGCATAAACATATTATTAATGTTTTAACACTATGACTACAATTTTATACAAAACATAATACTATAACTATAGGAGGATAATTATGACACTATGACTTTAACTATAATTCTATGTTGTCTATGATAACTGTAACACATTATAATGTTAGCATTCACCCTATCACCTTAATAAAGTATCTTTGTCACTACCACCATAATGACAACTATAACTGTGTAACAACCCTTGCATGGTGTTGAAATTATAATACACTGCAACCACAAAGCTAACATTGATATGATATCTATAGAGCTAAAAATATAACTTGAGCACTATTCTGTAACTTAAGAACTATCCTAGTGCTATATGAGAAATATAGAATTAAAATTCTAATTATCAATATAATTAAAGTTTAAAATGACAAATGCAAATGTAAAATTATTGGCTCTACTACAACTATAAGCTCAACACTATAATTAAGATATAACTTTATAGCTGCAAAGCTACAGTAGTGTATTATTTTAACACAGAAATTTGATAATGTTACTATAATTTTGCAACCATATTGTATGTAGGCATATTTCTATTGGTATAATTAAACTTCAGTAGCTATAATTATGCAACAGTAGTATTATGTCTCTACTTCGCTATTGATAATTATTGATAGAGCTATTGTTCTATTATCACATGTATCAGTCTGATTTCCCATTGCTAGACAAGATACTTGCTATTGACAACTTCAAGGAAGAAATTTGTTGTTGGTGGTGGTGGTGTTGTTGGTGTTGTTGTTTTGGCTTATAGATTCACAAGATATAGTCAAAACAGGGTTAGTTCCAAGAAGGAAACTTCGTAGTGGGGGGATTTAATAAACTTGATGTTCCCCTTATGGTGAACACCTGAAGGTAAACAGGAAACAGAGCAGGGAAACAATGCAAGAAAGGAAAAAGCCAGTGACTATATATAGTACCCAAGGTCATTCCTTCACATCCAGAAAAGTGTTTACTAATCTACTAGGGGATTCTCAAATCAATTGACGTAGCATTCAGCTTAATTGTCATAGTATATAATTATTGCATTAAAGGTTACAACTCTGAACACTAAATCACTCTTTTAGTCTTACTGTATATACATTTAACTCTATCTGTAACCCTATTCTAACTCTATAATAACTCTTCTTTTTTTGATATTTTGTATAAAGAGAATAAAACAGAAAAAGGATAGAAACATTACAGAATTTCAAGAAAAGAAGACAGACAGTAAGAAATCACTAGTTGGTAAATTACATAGTGTTCTTTTAGAAATAGTTTTTCAAGTCACTATGGCATATGGCAAGGTCACTATGCCAATTCAAGGATATTAGAAAATGGAAGGATATGCTCTGCTCTTGGCTAGGGAGAAGCAACATTGTTAAAATAGCCATACTCCCAAAACTGTTAACAGATTTAACGTAATCCCAATGAAAATACCATTGACATACCTCACAAATCTAGAGAAAACAGTACTAAAATTCATTTGGAAACAGAAGAAACTTAGAATAGCAAAGGCAATTCTGGCAACAAAAGCAAGGCAGGAGGTATCTCAATTCCTGACTTGAAACTGTACTACAAAGAAAGCTACAGTGATAAAATCAGCATGGTACTGGCAAAGAAATAGACCTGAGGATCAATAGAACAGATTAGAAGATGGAAGCACAACTACAAAGACATTCAGCCACCTGATATTTTACAAAGCGGCTAAACATGTTCACTGGAAGAATAGCCGCTTTAATAAACGGTGTTGGAAAAATTGGGCAAGATGTAATCCGTATATTTTGATTTGTACTGGAGATTAAGCAGGCACATTTTCCCCTCTGGAGCCAGGAAACAATGCTCGATGTAAGGACCAGAGCTCCCACAAAGTGAACCACAGCCACTCTCACCAACAAGGTCCGAAGCTCCTCTGATGACAATGGTCAAACTCACACTGGGGAAGCTAGTCATGACGAGCTCCTCCAGGAGAACCAACGGCTTAAACAGCAACATGTAGGAGAACGCACAATGCCTAGCTCATCTTCTCCGTATCTCTATTTATGCTGGGAACTTTCCTCAGGTGGAACATCTATGCTCAGAACCATGCTGATTTAATTAGCTGGCATTAAGTTGACCACCAGCTTTTAACACATGACAATTCCCTTGTCATCATCCATTTCCATTAGACTAACAGTCTCCATTATTATTTCATGTCATTTTTTTATTTTTCTAGATTCCACATATGAGGAAAACAATGTGATTCCTGATTGCCTAAACCTAACATATTTCACTTACTATAAGGATCTTCAGTCAAATCATTTCCCTGCAATTCACATGATTTCTTTCTTTTTTACAGCTGAATAATACTCTATTATATTTATTTTCCTCATCTATTCATCCAGTAATTGGAGATTAAGCTGGGTCCCATAACATGAATATTGTGACTAATACTATGTTAAACATAAGACAGGCAAAAATTTGAAACTTTTGAGTATATGCTGAGTGGTAGTTCAGCTAGATTTATGTTGTACTTTTCTTTTATGTTTTATTATGATTATTGGCATAGTGACCTTCTTTATCACTTATTATTCTAATAATAATCATATGTCAAAAGAGCATTTTCAAAATCATCTATTTTGTTTCATACAACCTCAAAATATTTTCTTTTTCCAAAAGAAGAAAATGTCTCCAGTCATTATAAATTATATTCAACTTTAGGTTGCAAAGTAGAGAAAAAGTAAAATAACAAATAATGAAAAAAACAGTATGAAAGAAGTAAGGAATCTTGTCATCTTGAAAGAAAATGTAAAACAATATATAATAAAATTGTTTCAGTATGAAAATTGAAGAGAAAATATTTTAAGGAAAATTAAATTCTAAAATAAATCAAATGCATGTGTCTGTTAAAAATAATTAACAGTATAATTTTCCAAATTAACATTTAGTTGCACTAACATATTAAATATTTTAATTGACTAAATATTTATGTCAAATCCTCCAGATATGTTGAACCCATAAACCTTCATATGATTACCTTTGATGATGTAGCATTTGTACAAAATTAATACTAGGTTAGTTCAAAAAGATGAGGAGCTCATGATAACCTTAATAATTTTATGACAAAAGAAAGAGAAGAATAGAGTGTGAAGCTTTGGGAGAACAAAGGAACAAGGTAGAAATCTTGAAAACAGGAATAGAACCCTCAGGAGAAATCAATCATGCAGAAATTGTGATTTTGGATCTTCCAATCATCAGAACTGTGGGAAAATAAATTGCTCTTGTTTAAGTCATGCATTCCATAGTACTTTACTATGGTAACTTGAGAAGGCTAGTATAAATAGCTGCTAAAATTACAAATTTTTGAAACATGGTAGAGATAATCTAAATAAAAAGAAAAGTATAACATATCTACAGAAGTTCTGGGTATCACAACAAATTCTCTTTTCACAAAATAGATATACAGACACAATGCCTATTTAACTGATCTTTCAAGATAATTGAACTTTACATATTTTCACAAAAAATATTAATATATATTATGTACATACACTTGAGTACATGTCCAGTAATAGTCAAAAGACACAAAAATAGAGAAAAAAGAAGACTTTCTTGCAATATTTTTATTTTAAAACAAAAGATAATAAAAACAATGATAGATTTAAAACAAAATAACAGGAGATTAACACTGGTTAATATATTGTATACTGTTACCTTCAATGTAGTATTCAGATTATAAGATATAGGCATGAAAATAAATGGTCAAAGAATCAAACAATGAAAGTACAAACAGTTCTTGATGAACTAACAAATTGTAGTATATTTATCTATTATATATATATATATATATATGAATTTCAGTGTTTTTGTAACATACTGTTGTGACATGTTTTTAAGGAACATACAAACTTATTCATATATAACAGAGTCAAATCAAATAAACACATGAGTGAAAAATTAACATTAGACAAAGCCAACCTTGCAGATAGTTTTTGAAAACTGTGTTAGTGTTAGATACATTTAGTCTGCTGAGAGAGCTATTTTTCTTTTTAATATAGTATGCAGTTGAATACAATTTTCAGGATCTCATTTAATAAAGTGCAATGATATGACTGAGGTGATAGCCTATAAAACAGAAATAAAATGAATTGTACCACAAAACCTTTATTGCTTCAGTGATTTTTTCCTGACAAATATGATACAAAAGAAGTTAAATTAGAATGCATATGACATAGATTGGTGTGCTTCAAAACAGCAAATCTGAATAATTGAGATTGTGAATATTAGAAAGTATTATGAAAATGCACTTTATTTCAAAAAGCCAATAATAATTTAAAGTTCATTTGTTAAAGTACATTCTGTAACAAAGCAGGCCTACAAGTGAAATATGTGATTCAATGTGACTGATTAAATGTGGAATCACACTGAAGATACTCAGGAAAGTTCAAGTAATATCTGCGGTAATTAGAAGGGGAGAGACTTGCAACCTTTTTGTGGTCAGGGATTTTCAGTGAGAAAAGAAAATGCAGGACACATAATTTACAGTATTATTTTGTAGCAGTCACCCAAGAATTAAACACAATCTATCCACACAGTGAGACCCAGTGAATCCAGCTGAGGACCTGGATCCTACAGCAATGTCTTGCAAGTCAAACTGAAGACCTTAAGCCCTTTACAATGCCTCTCAGGAGTTCAAGTGGAGGTCTAGAGCCCATGACAACTACTCATGAAAGCTTGTTTCAAGGATCTGTGCTGGCAAGGCCCAAAGGTAAGCAGTGGGAGCTGGAAAATTTAAATCTGTGGTGCAAAGGATCTGTGCCAGTGGACTGAGGGTTCTGCACTGGATCAAAGAAATGACACTCAAAATAAGGACCAGAGCTCCCCTGAAATGTACCACAGCCATCCTCAGTGACAATGAAGTCCTCATCTGCTGTGACAATGAGAACAGCCAATATATCAGAAAGCCAGTGTGACAAGCTTCCCTGGATATTTAACAGCACACATCTTCCTCTCCAGAGCCAGGAAGCAATGCTCAAAGTAAGAACTAGAGCTCTCCCAAAGTAAACCACAGCCATCCTCAGCAAACAAGTGCCCGAGTTCCTCCAATGTTAACAGCTGAGTTCATATCAGGGAAGCCAGCATAACAAGCTCCTCCAGGAGAATCAATAGCTCCAAAAGAACCAAGAGCTCCATACAACAACAATGATTAGGGGAACCCACAATGCTAAACTCTTTCTTTTTGGGTCTCCTCTTTATGCTGGCAGCAATCTTCCAGTGGACCATCTACACTCAGAATCACACTGAATCAATTCAGCTGGTGTTAAGTTGATCACCAGTTTTTAATCCACCACAAACTCAGAAAAATCAGTTTCAAAAATATTCATGTGGAACAAACTGAACATCTAGATTGTAGTTAGAAAGAGGGGAAAAAAATCTCACCAGGGCTGATCTGCATGTCTGCAAACCTCACTCCACAGGAGAAGCCATCTTGAGATTCCCGAATAGCTTGAGGGAAACAAGAAGTGCTTCAGAGTTTATTCTCCCAGAATAGACTCTGTATACTTTGGCCCCATTGCTCCATAATCTTCTCTCCAAACACTGAGGAAGGTAAAACTCTGCAGAATGCTCAATATTATTCATCAAGGTCAAGGGAAGTTCCCTCCCCACCCAGCCAATTCCAGGTACCAAGAGTATAAAAGATTGAATGGTGATCATCAAGTCCATCCAGCTGTTTATGTCTGTCTGAGTTAATATCTGGCATCTAGCATCAGCACTGGGCACAATTGCATGCCCCTGAGTGCCATGGGTCTGATCTCATTGCTGGCTGGTGCCTCAGATAGGTTCTGTCCCCAACAGGGTCTGTCTGGCAATTACTACTGACATTAGACACTCTTGAATCCAAGTTTGGTATCTGAACTCACTTGAGTTGCCATCCAGGGCCCATTGCTTCATGTCTTCCTTGGACCTACTGAAAAGGAATTTAAAAATTTTGAATAACAGCCAGCCAGGAAGGCTTACCAAAGAATGCCTAACAAAACTCAGAGGACATGTCAAAGCAAGTCTGATAACAGAACATTCCTTCCTTTGTGTGACTCCTATTTTACTGCCTTTGAGTAGTTGATGACCTTGCAATGTAATTTGAGATGTCTTTATTGCCTACAACATAATTTCAGATGTTTAACTCCTTTGACAAGATGTGATATCTCCCAACTTCCCAAACATAATGTACTAAATATGCCTCAATACTTTCCCTTTCCCTTCTCCATAAAAGCCCTGAAACCCCACCAGGAAGGTCTCTGACTCTTGGGAGAAATTGTAGCCCACAAAACTAGTATAATAAACTGTCTCCTAAACTTCAGTGCCTTTTCTTCCTGTGTACATTCTGTGTTCATTTACACTACTAGAGCACCAGTCCTGGACAAATTGGGTTTCTACTTAGTGTTTTGGATCTTAATGAATCTCTTCCTGATGCCCTGAGCTGGCCTGATCCTCCTTTCAAGTTGAAATGTGCTGTGCCCTCCCAGGGTTCACCAGAGTCCCTATCTTGCACACCACATTAGTTCCAGGCCTATTTTGGTCTCTGCTGAGTGGACTAGATCTGCCTACATCTCTACAAGTGCATTATTCCAGTTTCATACAAACCAGAGTCTCTATCTGTCACTCAGCACTGGCCCCAGGCCCACCTGCATTCTTGACTGATATCTCAGGCCTGCTTGAGTCTGTATCTGGCATTTGTTGACCTCTCTCATCTTCCCACAGTCTCCAAGTGTCAGGACCTTGCACTCTTGGGTCTCCACTTGGAAAATCAAGCCTGCACGAGCATCCAACTTGTCCTGTGGCTAATGGAGTCCCCATTTAGCACCTAGCATTGGTCCTGGGCTCTCTGGATTCCACACAAGTCACCCCAGTCCAAAGAGAGTTTCTACCCAGTACTCAGGAACCCATGCCATGGATGGGCCCAGTGGAGTGTCTGTCTGGCACCCCATATCAGTCCTGGGCCCACTTGAGTTCTCCTTGAAATGCCTGGTGATGTTCAACTCTCTTTTTCCGCAAGTTAGTCTAAAGTTTGTAAGACTCTCTATCTGGCATGCAGCCACTCTTTTAGAAATATATAGGACTGTATTTTTTTCTCTTTTTTTAATTTTTTTTTTTTTATCGGTACCAGGAATTGAACTCACCACTGCGCGCTTGCAAGTCAGGCGCCTATGCCACTGAGCTAAATCCCCAGTCCCTTTTTTCTCTTTTGATTGAATATTTCCCCTATATTTTTGGTGGAATTTTGTGTTCTATCACACTTTTTTCAATCTCCTATATTATTATTCGTTTTATTTCCTTGATTAGGTCTTCTATACCTTCCACAATTCTTAAATTTCTTTTCTTACTATTTTTTTGCTTTTTTCTCTAGTTCATTCTATTTTATATCAATTATGCTTTTCCTCCCTTTTGCTTTTTTCAGTTACTTTTATCTAATACTATTAATTTTCTTGTATTCCTTAATAGGATCATTGATTTCAATTTTATCACCTTCTTATCTTCCATAGCTTAATTTTTCATATTCCTTTATTTCATGCTTCTAATACTTGCAACAACTTTACTTACTAGTATAACTTTTACAGATAGGTAACTGTAGCTTAATAGGGTAGGCAGTTTTATTGTTAATAGAAGTAAAATTGCTCCTTTGAGTAGCTACTTACTGTATTTCAATATCTGGGTTCTCTCACAATTAACTATAGATCTCTTTTCTGTGACTATCAGTGGTGTGATATTAGTTCTTAGGGTTTGACAATACTCAGTTTGTATTAGATACTATTAATGCTGCTTATTTTACTACTTTAGTCAACACGACATATTTGCTGCTTTCACTTGTTTTTCCATTTATGCCAACAGCTAGATTGTCTGAAGGTCATAAACAGTATTGAAAGCTACTCCCAAAGAACCACATACTGGAAAAAATAGGCAGCAACTTCCTCTCACAAATAAATGAAGGTGTTTGAATCTTGAGAGAGAGAAAAAGGCATACAGAGAGCTACACCTAGAAGACAGTCCTGAAAAGTAGACATTAATTATAGGGGCCTCTATATTACCAATAAAGTTACACAACATAACCACCCTGCAAGAGGCACAATAGAAAGGAAAGCAAAAAATAGAAATATGAGAAAATAAGTCAACAAAATGCCTGAAAACTTCTCCAAACCCCTATCCCAACACAGAGGAAACAAAGAAAAAAGAAATCAAAATCCACAAGCTGAAAATACCTGAAATGGTAAGTGTTGAGGTTACAAAACAGACCAATAAGGCATTTGACAAAATCAAAGCAGATATAATAAAAGCGCTAATAACCTAATAAAACAAATGATCAGTAAATCTAGGGAATATATTAATAATAATAATAAACTAGGGGATCTAAAGAAACAGATATCATTCATGAATACTTAGGATAGAAATGAATTAAAGTCTCTAAAATAGTAATTGATACAGGAGATTAAATATTGGATTGAAAATACTGGAAGCAAACCAAACAAAGTAAGAACAGAGCATCATCTGTAAATAGTTTTGAATGCATGTTTCATGTTCAGTTGTTTTTTTCCATGTTCATTAAAAAAATGACCATGAAAAAATAACTCAGAAAAAGTCAGATGATACAGAGAATAACCTGAGATTAACTGAAAGAAATGAAAAATCAGAAAATAGCCCAAAGTGCATAAAAGTTTATTTACAGAACTTATAGCAAAAATTTTCCAAACATTCAAAACAGAATGTATTATACATATAAGTGAGGCATACAGAACCTCAAATAGCCATGGCCAGAAAGTAAACAATTATGAAGATATATCATAGTCAAGTTTTCAGAAATTCTGGATAGAAAAAGAATCTTTTTTTTAATTTTAAAGAGAATAAAACAAGAGGACAGATATAAGCAGATCAGAACAGAACAATGTAAGCAACACAGCACTTCACAACAAGACAATTGGATATTAACAATAGCTATCATGTCTCTTTCTTTGAAATAGTTGAGCTTAGCTTCATACACAATAATGTCAAACATAGGAAAGTAGAATAAAACAACTCAAGAGAATGGAAGTATTCCAATGCATTTTGAACCAAATAACCAAAGATGAACAATGGCTGCTATATTGTCTCATTTTCCATAAAAATTTTGTTTTTACAATCATACATATTAAAATCCAGTAAGATACAATGTGATAGAGTGAATGGTAATAGAAAAATAAAAGCATGGTAGGACTTCAGAGCAAGATGATATTAAATCAACCCTGGTTGCTATATTGTCTTGTCTTCAAAGTAACTATTCATATGATCACATATATTAAGATCAAACAAAACAGAATAAAACCATTCCAATCAATGAATGAAGACATAAGACATCAAAGCAGTTTAATAGTGAACCATGATTTCCATAAAATCTTCTGTGTTCTTACCATATCTTACACTAGGGAGACTATATGGTATGTATACATGTGAGTTTTATTTATTTCACTTATGAATATAGATTGAAGATGCATCCATTTATTTATAAATATCTCAATGTGATCATTCTTTATAGTTGAGTAGTACTCCATTGTATAAAAATACCACAATTTTTTTATCCATTCCTTGGTTTATGGGCACTTAGGCTTGTTTCCAGGATCTGTCTATTACAAACTGTGCCACTATAAACATGGGTGCACATATATCATGGTGGTAAGATGTTTTCAGATCTTCTGGAAATATGCCTAAGAGTGGAATAGCTGGGTCAAATGGGACCTCCAACCCCAGCTTTTTGAGGAATCTCCAGATAGACCTCTAAAGTGGTTGCACGAGTATACACTCCCACCAACAGTGCAGAAGAGTTCCTTTTTCCCCACAGCCTCTCCAGCATTTGTTGTTGGTAGTTTTGTTGATCCTCGTCACTCTTTCTGGAGTGAGATGGTATCTCAGTGTGGTTTTAATTCATATTTCTCTAACAACCAATGATTATGAACATTTTTTCATGTAATTATTTGCCATTTGTATTTCTTCATCTGAGAAGTGTGTTCATGTCTGATGCCCATTTTTGGATTGGGTCTTTGAATTTTGGGTGTCTGATTTTTTTAATTCTTTATATGTTCTAGACAGAAGTTCTTTGTCTGAGGGACAGTTCACTAAGATTTTTCCCAGTTTGTAGGTTTTCTTTTCACTCTGCTGGAGATTTCTTTGGACATGCAGAAACTGTGCTTCCAGTTATTCATTCTGGGAAGTATTTCCCATGCAGTTTGGTTCTTGTTCATGAATTCTCTACCTACCCCTATGTCTTCAAGATTTTTACCTATTTTGTCTTGCAACAGATTTAGTGTTTCTTTTTTAATATTTAGATCTTTGATCCATTTGGATTTTAGTTTAGTACATGGTGATAGGCCTGGGTCTAATTTTAGTTTTTGGCATATGGATAGCCAATTTTTCCAGCACCATTTATTAAAGATACTGTCATTCTTGCCACTTTATCAAAGATAAGGTGGTTGAGTGTGTTTGCAGTTGTATCTTCTAGTATATTGGATTGACCTTCAGGTCTGTTTTTATTACAATATCATGTTGATTTTATTACAGTAGCTTTGTAGTATAACTTCAAGTCAGGGATTGTGATGCCTCCTGCCTTGGCTTTGCTGCTTAGAATTGGCTTTGCTATTCTAGGTCTCTTCTGGTTCCAGATGAATTTTAAGAATGATTTCTCTAGATCTCTGAGGTATGTTAGTGGTACTTTCATTGGGATTGCATTGAATGTGTATAACAATTTTGGGAGAATGGCCATTTTTACAAATTTATTCTTCCTATCCATGAACAAGGGATGTCTTTCCATTTTCTGAGGTCCTCTTCGATTTCTTTTTTCAAGGTATTATAATTTTCCCTATCCAACTCTTTTACATCTTTCTTTAGATTAGTTCCATTTCCGATGCTAGTGTGAAGGGTGTGGCTTCTCTTATTTCTCTCAGTGATTTTGTTGTTAGTGTATAAGAATGCCATCAATTTTTGGGTATTGACTTTGTATCCAACTACATTGCTGAATTTATTTGTTATATCTAGGAGACTTTCAATGGAGGTTTGGGGGCCTTCTCTGTAGAGTATCATGTCATCTACAAATAATGATAATTTAACTTCTCCTTTTCCTATTTTTATTCCTTTTCTCTCTCTTGTCTCATTGCTCTGGCTAGTATTTCCAGTACTATATTGAATAGGAGCGGTGATAAGGGACATCCTTGTCTTGTGCCTGATTTCAAGGTAAAGGGTTTCAGTTTTGGGCCATTTAATATGACATGGGCTGTTGGTTTGTCTTAGATGGCCTTTATCATATTCAGATAAAGACCATCTATTCCAATTCTCTGTAAGTTTCTTATCATGAATGGGTGTTGGATCTTATGAAAAGCTTTTTCTTCATCTATAGAAATGATCATGTGATTCTTGCTTTTGGCTCTCTTGATATGGTGGATTACATTTATTGATTTATGTATGTTGAACCATCCCTGCATGCCTGGGCTGAATCCCACTTGGTCATACAGTGTATAATCTTCTTGATGATTTGCTGCATCTTTTTTGTCAATATTTTGTTGAGAATTTTTTCATCTATTTTCATTAGGGAGATTGGCCTGTAGTTCTCTGTTTTAGTTGGGTCTTTCTCAGGTTTTGGTAGTAGAGTGATATTTGCTTCCAGGAATGACTTAGGGAGAATTGCTTCCCTTTCAATTTCATTGAAGAGTTTGAGGAGTGTCAGCATTAAGTCTTCTTTGTATATCTTGTAGAATTCCACAGTGAATCCATCTGGGCCTGGTCTCTTGTTTGTTGGTAGGGACTTGATTACATCTTGAATTTCATTAATAGAAATTGGGTTATTCAGCAGTTTTACATCTTCTTAATCCAGCTTTGGTGGTTTGTATGTTTCTAGGAATGTGTCCATTTCTTCTGTATTATTGAACCTATGAGAGTAGAGGTTTTTGAAATAGTTGTTGATGATCTTCTGTATTTCCACAGGGTCAGTAGTGATTTCTGCTTTTTAATTCTGTATTACATGAATTTGAGTCTTTTCTTTCCTTTTTTTAATTAGGTTGGCTAGGGGCTTGTCAATTTTATGTATTCTTTCAAAGAACGAACTCTTTGATTCATTGATTCTTTGAATTGTTTTCTTAGTCTCTATTGCATTAATTTCTGCCCTGATCTTTATAATTTCCTCCCTTCTTTTGGCTTTGGGCTTGGCTTGCTCTTCTTTTCCTAGCTGTATGAGGTGTAATATCAGGTTGCTTATTTGTGTTCATTCTGTTTTCCTAATGTGGGAACACAGTGCAATAAATTTTCCTCTGCGGACTGCTTTCATTGCATACCATAGTTTCCGGTAAGTTGTATTTGTATTTTCATTTGCTTGGAGAAATTGTTTAATTTCTTCTTTAATTTCCTCTGTAACCCAGTGATTGGTCAAGAGTGTATTATTTAATTTCCATGTGTTTGTGTGGTTTTTGCAGTTACATTATTATTAATTTCCAGTTTCATGGTGCTATGATCTGATAACATGCATGGGATAATTTCAATTCTTTTGCATTTACTTAAATATGTTCTGTGGGCTAGTATATTGTCTACTTTAGAGAATGTCCCATGTACTGGTGAGAATAATGTATATGCTGATGTTGTTGGATGGAACACTCTGCATATGTCTATCATGTCAATTTGTTCACATGTGTGATTCAGTTCTGTTATTTCTTTGCTGATGTTGTGTCTATTTGATCTATCCCTTTGTGTCAGTGGTGTGTTAATGTACCCTGTTATAAATGTGTTATAGACTATTTGATTTTTCATTTTGGTTTATATTTTCTCTGTGTAGTTGGGTGCTCTGGAATTTGGTGCATATATATTTAAGATTGTTATCTCTTCCTCTTGCATTTTTCCCCTAACAAGTTTGTAGTGACCTTCTTTATCTCTTTGGACCATTTTTGGTTTGAAGTTCACATGGTCTGCAAACAGAATAGCTACCCCCACTTTTTTGAGTTCCTGTTGCAGGGAGTATTTTTTTCCATCCAATGACTTTCAGTCTATGAGATTCCTTTTGGGTTAGATGGGTTTCTTGTAGACAGCATATGGTTGGATGCTGTTTCTTGATTCATTCTGCAAATCTTTTAATTGGTGAATTGAGGCCATTTACATTAATGGTTATAACTGTCATATATTGGTTTATTTTTGACATGTTATCTTTCTGACATTGTATCTTAGCTTTCCATTCTGTCTTGCTTAGTAGTTTTTTCCTATGTGTATCTAGAATGTCTTTCAGTATTCTTCGTAGGTTTGGTTTGGTGATCATGAAGTTCTTCAGCTGTTCTTTGTCATGGAATTATCTTATATCTCCATCCATTTTGAAGGACAGTTTTGCAGACACATCAGAGTTGAAAGTCATTTTATTTAAAGATCTGAAAAACTTCACTCCATGTTCTTCTTGACTTCATTGTTTGTGGTTGTTAAGTTTTCTATGATTCTGATAGATTTTCCTTTATAGGTGACCTGTCTTTTCTCTCTAACAGCTTTTAATATTCTCTTCTTATTTTGGATTTCTGGGATGGTGATTATTATATGTCTGGGTGTAGTTTTGTTTTGGTTATGTCTATTTGGAGCTCTATATGCCTCACTAATCCACATGTCTATTTCCATACTCATGTTTGGGAAGTTTTCAGCTATTACTTCTGTAAATAGCCTCTTAATATCATTTGTGTTTCCCCCTTCTTTTTTCCCTATTAATCTTATACTGTTTTTCTTTACATCATCTTGCAGCTGTTGCATTGTTATTTCCTGATTTCTTGTTATTGTTAGAGGATCTTTCCTTTCCTTTTCACTAGCTGCAATCTTATCTTCGAGGTCTGAGATTCTATCTTCACTTTCGTTGAGGAAGTTTTTGCAACTTTCATTAGAGTTTTTGATTTCCCATATATCTCTTTGAGTCTGCTTAGTGCATTCTATTTGTCTCTTAAACCGTACATTCAGGGATTCTATCATTTTGCTTTGTTCCTCTAATTTTTTAGCTGTGTCTTTGTTGTATGCATGTATTTGTTGTATGTATTTCTTTCATTACTTTTATCATTTCTTCTTTTACCTGATAGAATATTTCTGATTTGAGTTCCCTCATAGCTTCCGGTACTTGCCTCTTTATTTCAGTTGATATCATTTCATGCATTTCAGGTGTATGTGTAGTATTTTCTTCTATGTATATGACTCCTAGTTTTTCCTGGCATGGGCTGGATTTTGAGATTGCATTTTGGTCTTGTGTTTTGTCATTTTACTATATTTCTGTGTTTCCAGTGATTTTCCAAAGCTTTCCCTCAGCCTGGCACTGGCTTGGCTCCCCCTTTGGTGGGCCTGGCTCCTGAATGAAGGTCACTGCGAGCAGTCCACTCAAGCCTGCCGAACCTCTGGAGCCTAGTCCAATGACCCAAGGAGGCTTGCCAGGCACCCAGCTCCCAGGATTGATGGACCCAAACCCTTCAGGGTCTGCCCTGGTTAGTTGAAACTCACCTCAAGCTGTGACAATGGCTTGGCTCCCCCTTAGGCAGGTCTGGCTCCCCTTGTTGAATGAAGGTCAGTAGGTGCAGTCCACTCAAATCTGTGAAACCTCTGGAGCCCAGTCCAGTGAGCCAAGGGGCCTGGGCAGGCACCCAGGCTCTGGGATTGATGGTCCCAAACTTTTCTGGATCTGCCTTGGTGAGCTGCTACTTGTCTCACAGCATGGCACCAGCTTGGCTCCCCCTTTGGCAGGCCTGGCTCCCCTGGTTGAATGAAGGTCACTGGGTACAGTCCACTCAAGCCCACAGAACCTCTGGATCCCAGTACAATGACCCAAGGGGGCTGGCCAGGCACCCAGCCTCCAGGATTGATGGTCCCAAACCCTTCCGGGAGAAAATCTTAAAATCTACTAGAAAAAAAAAATGAATGTGCAGATATATAATGGACACATTTATAACAGAAAAGGCATCAGAGTTATAGCACAATTTTCAACACAAATCCTAAAGTCAAAGAAAGCTTGGACTAAAGTGCTTAAACATTTAAAGCAAAACAAATTGCAATTCAGACTTATATTGCCTACAAAACTGTCTTTCAAAGTCTATAGAGAAACAAAATAATACCATGAAAAGTTGTATCAAAAGAAATTTATGACCAGTAAAACAGCACTTCCAGAAATTTTCAAGGGTATCCTAGAAAATCACACTGAACCTTACAATGATAAAAAGCCCAACAAAAAGTATTCACCAAGTGGGGCAAGAAGGTTAGTAGTAGTGAAAGAAAGGGAATTGGGAGTTAACAGCAGGAAATTGATACAGTGGCAGAGTTAAACTGATACTTATGAGTCATCACCATCAATGTGTGTGATCTGAATTCACCAATAAAAAGAGACAGATTACCAGAATTAATCAAGAAACAAGATCTAACAATAATTTGTATATAGTAAATATAACCCTAAAAGAAATGTGTGGACTGAAAGGTAAAAGATGAAAAAAATTCTTTGCAAAAGGAAACAGTGGAAGAAAAAGCAGGGACAGATACTATAATTTCAGAGATTTTAAGCCAAAACTCATCAGAAGAAACAAAGCATGTTACCACATTGGTTAAGGGAAAATTCAACATGAAGAGATAAAAACAATGAAGATATATGCACCAAACATCATCACATTCAACTCCATAGAAGAAACACTAATGGACATTAAAACATCAGATAAGTGTCAAGGTAATTACAGCAGGTGTCTTAGCTCCTTTTCTTGTTCCTGAAAAAAAATACTCAACACCCTAAATTAAAGGAGCAAATGTTTAGTTTGGCTCACAGTTCATAGAGGTTTCAGGTCTTGAGTGGCTGGCTTCAAATCAAAGTTGCACGGCAAAGGGGTAATACATAGCAAAAGATAAGCAGCAGCAGCAGCTGCAGCAATAAGCAAAAACAAGTAAAAAGTAATGTATGCATAACCCCTCATCTTTTACTCAGCCTACTCACCATTAGAGTGGATATCATGCATATCCATAATTCTAGCATTGCAGCATGAATCATTCCCTGTGTTGCATATTT
Source organism: Hydrochoerus hydrochaeris (assembly GCA_004027455.1). Classification (NCBI taxonomy): domain Eukaryota; kingdom Metazoa; phylum Chordata; class Mammalia; order Rodentia; family Hydrochaeridae; genus Hydrochoerus; species Hydrochoerus hydrochaeris. The sequence goes on from PVLA01011061.1 coordinate 16,281, forward strand.
AATCCCAGAAGCATATAATGTAGGTCTAGCCACCTCAAAGTCCCACCTACAAATGTAGAAGGCTTTGTGGGGACATCTCGTTATAATCAATAAGTTTGGATAACCTCAATATACCAGTTTTACAAATAGACAGATCAACTATTCAAAAAATCAACACGGAGATATGACTATTGAGCTATACTTATGAACAAATGAATTTAGTATGTATCTACAGAGTATACCATTCAGCAAGATAATACACATTCAGATCATCAGAACATGAAATTTTCTCCAAAAATGATCCCATACTAGCCCATACAGCATCAATAAGAATATACAAACTGGTTAAATTATCTTGTGCATATAGTAGGGATCACAGTAAAATGAAACTAGAAATCAATGGCCAAAGTCCCCATAGAAAGTATGCAAATACATGAAAATTATGTAACACCATCTTGAATAATCAATGGATCATAGATTAAATTAAATAAGAAATTAGTCAGATTCTCCTATCAAATGGTAATGTTATTTTGACATACAGAATCCTATGTGACACACTAAGAAGATAGTTCTAAGAGCTAAATTCCCACATCAAATAAATCGAATGGGTTCAAATAAGTAACCTAAAGATGCATTTAAATTTCTAGAAAAACAAGAAAAATCCAAAACTAAAACCAGTATGAAGAAGGAAATCATAAAATTCAGAGCAGAAGTAAATAAAATTGAGCAAAAAATTAAAGAAACTATAAGTTAAATAATTAATTCTTTTAAAGATTAAACAAAATGGACAGATACTTGTATTAAAATAAAGAGATAAAACAATTTATCAATTTTCAATAAAACACAAGATCACTACAGATTCTGCCAAAATCCAGAGAAATATCTGTAACTACTTTAAGAATCTGTACTCCAGATTCTGGGAAGATGGCAGAACATTAAGCTGCAAAGTAAAAAGCCTCTCTGAGGTAAACAGCCCAGATGCTGGAATATAGCAGTCTGGAGAAGACCAGAAGGAAAGAAATGGATTCCCTTAACCCAGGAAGAAACTAAAGTGATAATTGAAGCCCACAAAGAGAATAAAAGCAAAAAAAGAAATAGAAGAAAATCTTAAACAGAAGGCCATAGCCAGATGAACTTTCACCAGAGCCAGTCCCACTGTGTGAAATGTGACACTGATATCCAGAGACGCATGGTCACAGTGAAGCTGGGGGTTGGCAAGCCCAAAGGCCTCAGTGGGAAGATATGGTGGCAGGGGAAAGCAGTGGACTAGAGAACTTCACTGGCTGGCAGTGAGTGTGGGGGACTCAGTCTTCCCGTGGGAGTGGACAATTGGCTGGGTGCCATTTTGGAGTTGGGCAGGGTAAGCCCAGAACCAGAAGTGCAGCCTGCTTCATTTAGCCACTCCTAGCACAGAGAAGATTGGTGAAAATTGCTTGGACTGAGTCCTGCCTCTGTGTGAGATCCAATAGCAAATGCCGAGGTTTTCCTAAAGCTATCCCTAACCAACCCCACCCGTGCAGCAGACTGTAACATGGTAAAGACTCCCAGTGGGTAACCAGCTCAGAAGGAAAAGGCCAGCCTTCCCCAACCCTGCTGATAATCCAGTACTCACCAGCAGATTGGGGAAAGTAGCAATCCTAGCCAACATGCTTCAGAGAAATTATAACCAATACAGGGAGTGTCAGGGACCCCACTATCCACTGGTCTGGAAGAAACCAAGAACACAACAAGAGGAAGAAACAAAAGGCAGTCTCTGTCCTCCACCCCAAGCATCACTGGTCCAAGAGACGTAAACACAGAAGAGATCATAAGTCCCACACCTGCAGTTTCTGAAGTAAGAGAAACTGTAAAGAAACAATTTTATGAAACTATAAAAGAACATAAAACAGAAACACTATTATAAGTAAATGAAGATATAAGAAACATAATAAAATAAATGCTAAGCACCTCTCAAGAAGACACAGATGGAAGAATAGAGGAGCACAGAAAAAGGAGGGAAACCTCCAATTAAGAATATAAAAAATATTTAGAATAAATGAAACAGACTCAAAGAGATTATCAGAAAATTGAAAACTGGCAAAACTCCTTCAAAGAAACCAAAGATAGACAATCAAATCTTGAAGACATGTTTGTAACTTGTGATTGCAAAAGGAAAAATCTCTTAAAAATAACAAGGAACCAGGAAGTAAAAATAAAAGGCTAGAAGATGACAAGAGGATCTATAAAAAAGAGTAAAAAATATGAGTGAAATGCAGGGATAAACAAAAATGAAATACAAAGTTATTTACAGAAATAATTAAAGAAAACTTCCCTAGCATAAGAAAAGGAAATGATATTCAGATAAATGAGGCATACAGAACTCCAGCCAGTTATAATCAAAATAGATTTACACACAGACATATAATAATCAAGATCCCTGAAGTTTAAAAAAGGAACACAATATTAAAAGCTGTCAGAGAAAAGAAACAGATCACCTATAAAGGAAAACCCATCAGAATCACGATAGACTTCTCAACACAAACCATCAAATCAAGGAGAGCTTGGAGTGAAGTATTCCAAGTCCTGAAAGAAAATAACCTCCAACCCAGACTGATGTACCCTGCAAAACTATCTCTCAAAATTAATGGAGAAACAAGATGCTTCCATGACAAAGAGGAACTGGAGGAGTTCATTACCACCAAACTAACCCTACAAAACATATTGAAGGACATTCTAGAGAGAGAGAGAGAAAAAAAACATGGTTTCAGGAACAGCGGCAGAGGGGCTCACTGAATGGAGCAGACAGTGGAATGAAAATTAAAAAGTAGACAACCAATGGCAGAAAAATACCATGGCAAAATGAGGCCGAGTATTTTGGCCATAATCTCTAATATTGATGACCTTGATGCACTAATAAAAACAAACACAGGCAGAGTGGATATGGAGCTAGGGTCCATCAACATGTTCTATATAAGAAATATAATTAACCTGAAACAGGGTTTATGGACTGAAAGTCAAAGATGAGAAAATAATGCTCTATGTGACAGGGAACCAGATAAACATGATTTGAAACCCAAATTGTTTTCATTGGTCTGTTTAGTTTGGTTATATTCTGTTTTAGTTTGTCTACTTGTACTAAATTTGAAGGCATGGACAGCTATTACAAAGATAGCAGGATATACTATGGTAACCATTTTGCATATCCTATTAGCTTAATTTAAAGCCCTGTAATGCTTTCACTGTCTTATTTTGACTGATTTTAGTTGAATCTGTTTTGTCTGATCACTGTCTTGTTTTGAGTGATTTTATTCAAATCTCTTTTGTTTGATAGTATCAAGTCTGAGCATATAGGTAACTACTTTGAAAACAGTAAGATTCACTATGATACCCTATCTGTTTGACTATTATCTTCTTTTCAAGTCCTATAATGTCTCCAATGTTTTGTTTTTATTAATTTTATTCTGTATTGTTATGTTCAATTTTATTATGCCTGATTCTATGTGCAATTCTATTGAAGATAACAAGAGACATTATTGATCACCTTGCATTTTGGTTTTACGTCATGTAATATGTCCTTTCTTTCGTATTGGCTGACCCCATTTTGTTTCCTCTCATTTGGTTTTATTCTCTTCAAAAAAAAAAAGAATCTGTACTCCAACAAACTGAAAAATTTAGAAGAAATGCATTCTTGACACATGTGAACTACCAAAACTGAAACAAGAGTATATAAAAATGTAACATAATCCGATATCATCCAATGAAATTGAAGAAGATATGAAAAAACAATACCCACTAATAAAAGCGCAGGACCCAATAGTTTCACTGCTAAAATTTACAAGAAATTTAGAGAAGATCTTATGCGAATACTTCTCAAACTTGAATGGAATCCAAAAGAAGGTATTACTCTTAAACTCATTCCTGGACATAAGCATTACTTTGATGCCTAAACCATAAAAAAAGACCCAAAAGAAAAACAGAACTAAAGGCCAACTATTTCAATGAACATGAATGCTAAAATCATCAATAAGACACTGGCAAAAAATGCAAGAAATTATAAAAAAATTCATACCCTATTACCAAGTAGGATTCATTGCAACAATGCAGGGATGGCTCAGCATACACAATGAAATACATATAATATACCACCCAAACAGAAGGAAAGACAAAAATCACATGATCATTTCAATACATGCAGAAAAAGTATTTGATGAAATCCAGTATCCATTTATGATGAAAATTCTAAAGAAAATGGTTTTAGGTATTTATCTCAATCTGAGAAAAGCAATTTGTGCAAAACCAATGTTTAACATCATGCTAAATGAAGAGAAGCTAAAAGCTTTCACCCTTAAATCAGGAAAAAGACAATAATGTCCACTATTATGACTTCTGTTGTAACTACACGAAATTTCAGAAATTAGGAAAAATAAATCATAATTAAACCAATTAAGATGACTATTTGAATTTGTAGCTAGCAGATCTAAACTTACATATTGGTTTAAAAATGTTCTATGAACAAAGTAAAACAATAAAAAATCTGGGATAATCACTTAAAAAGGCTGTAGCAGAAAGAGTTGAAATGCTGGGAAAGAGAATACATTTTTTATTTTCTTGAGGAATTTAATAAGTTTGTTAAAACTAAAAGTTAAAATATTATACTGGTTTTAAGACAGTGGTATTTAAAAGCAAATTATGTGAAGGGTTCTAAATGGAAGAAGTTTCCAAATTCCACTCTACGTGCAAAACGTTGATATTAATAGACTATGATACTGGATAAGTATACTGCAATGTCTATAAGAAACATTCAGAAAATTATATAAACACTCATTAGTAAAAAAAAGACAAAATCCTTAAAAATCAATTTAAATAACCTTTAAGAAAGCAAAAATAAACAGATAGAAAAACAGGGATCTGAATAACAAGCAGATAGCAGTGATAACAAGAAACTGACTTCAAAATCAACAATATAGTTTGAATGCTTAATGCTAAAATGTCAGAAATTAATTCACATGAATGATAATATTAATATCAGATAAATTAAACACAGGGCAAAGGAGGACATCAAATAGTGATAAAATGATAAATAATCCATATCAAAGATGTAATATACCTAAATTTGTACAGACTTTGTAGTAGAGAACCCCCCAAACAGGTTATAAAAACTGATATAGCTGAAAGATATAGAAATGTTCACAATTTTATCTGAGAAAAAACCTCCCCCCCGTGCAACTAATAAACCTAGTAGACAAAATCATCAATAAAAAACAAATCTAATCCATCAAGCAAGGGGATGTAGTTAACATACATACAACATGTTAAACAACATTAGAATCTTTTTTTTCAAATTGGGAAATCTCGATTCAGTTTTATAATACTGAATCATACTAAGTACGTTAATGAAAAAATGGGAAGAATAGTTTTGTAAATAAGTAAGGGTAGAGGGTTTGAAGGAAGAGAGGTGAATGGGAAAATAAAGAAGCAATATATGTCATGCATTCCCCATGATGAATGTGAGCATTATGTATATCTAAAATGTACCAGTAAACTTATTCAATTTTAAAAAAAAATCAGTGACAGAGGTGAACTGTAGAAAGTATCAAAGCATTTAGAAATCAAACCAATCACTTCTTAATAATTGATGACTCTAAGAAAAAGTCTCAGAGAAAAACATTTTAAAATTCTCAGAACTCAAGGCAAAGCAAAATAAAATATATCTACCATAAATATGTGAGTACAAAAATGGTGATAAGAGAGATTTAGATAAATTTAAAAGATGTATATGTCAAAAAATAAAAGGAAATATAGATGAAAATCCAATATCCATATTAAGGAAAAGGAGCACAATTGCAAAGTTCTCACCTGTAAAAAAAATCATAAATTTTCACTTATTTTAGTCAAATAACAGGTATATGAATTAGAAAGCAAGAAAATTATCCCCATTTATACATGACACAAATATTTTCATATAAAATACTAATCTAAAGCAACTATTCCAAGATGTATGATAAATACACATTTTGGTGAACATGAAGACTCTAAAATCAAATCAAAATACTACTTGAAACAACCTCAAAGAAAGTGAATTATTCAGGTGTACTCAAAATGTATGTACTGAATCTTTATCATAAAAAATGTTTAATGCTAATAAAATGAATCTAAAGTTGCAAAAAGTGGACAGGAAAATTGTACTCATGGACTACATCACACTACACATGATAATTCACCTCTAATTGGTTTATGTTTCTTATGTATTTTCCATTAGAATTAAAGAAGGTTTGTGTAAACACAGATTTTCTTAAAATTTCAATAAAGAGAACAGACTCTAAAGTAGATAAATCCATTGCTATAATGAAAAATAATTCAAGAAGAATCATTGCATATGAATCTATGGATTAATATATACATGGAAGAAATAGACAAAATTGTGCTTTTTATGAAGATAAGCGGAACATACTATGGAACAAGAAATAGAAACAGACAAATCCTTATCTGATTTTTTTAACCAGGCATCAAACTCATGACTTCGTGCTTACCAGTCATTTGAGCCACTGAGCTAAATCCCTGACCCATATCTGATTTTTGAAAAAATATAAGCTAATTATATGAAGAAGGGTTAAAATTTTTAGTAAATTAGAATACAGTAAATTGCCTTCAATAGGAAAAAACAAAAATTAAAGTGAATCTATGCTTCACACATTATTAAAAAAACACAAAATAAGACACTGGTTAAAATTTAAAACAAACATATAAATCTTTTGCGAGACAAAATGTTGTGACGTTTTAGGAAGATATACAGCTAAGTAAATGTGAAAAAAATTGACCAGAGGCAAAATTTACCTAAAAGTTTAAATTATTAAGCTAGATCTCATCAAATTTAAAATTTTATCTGTTTTTTTGTAAAAATCCATAACAAATGTAGAAAACACAAAAACAGACATATAGAATATATTTAACAAAGAATATACCTGAATTTGGATTAGTATGTAAGTATATAAAGATCTCTCAATTATGACATCACAATAATGGTGAAATAAACTTTGTCCTTTCAAAGAAACAGCTAATAAAATGGCAAAAAGAGACACAATCAACTTCTTTCCAGATTTTAGAGTCTTCTGAAAATGTGCACTTTAAGACTTAAAGAAAGAAGATGTCACAAATAAATGGAGCAAAATCTCCAAGCAATTAATCAAAATGATACCAAAATTATAAATATTCACCTAATCTCAGAACATTTAAGTATATAAAGCAAATATTAGCAAAACTAATGGATAAAGTGGAAAGCAACACAAAAAATGAAAAGTCTATTTATGGATGAGGAAAAAGACTTCACATATTCTACATCTGACATACATGATAAAAAAATTTAAAAATCCAATTAAATCTCTTTCAAGAAAGAGATAGAAATAGACAACAGGTATATAAAAAGCATTTAACAACATTAATTATTAGAAAAAAACATATCAAAACCATAGTGAGAAATCACCTCACAGCTATCAGGACAGCTATTGTCAAAAAGACTAAAGATAAAGCTACTGGAAAGCATGAGGAGAAAGATGAAATCTTATGCAGTGGGTAGGCATGCAAATTCATACAACCATTTTAGAAAACTGTGTATTTCCTCCAAAAAATAAAAATATCATATGAGCAACCAATGTCACCACTGGATATATATTCAAAAGATATGAAATCAGTAAGATGAAAAGACACTTATATTGCATTTTCATTAAAACATTATTTGCCAAATCTAAGACATGGAATTGATCTAAATGTCTATCAGGAGGTGAATGGATAAAGTACTGTGGCACCATGGAATATGGTTCATCCTTAAAAAGGAAGAAATTCTTTCATTTATGACAACAAAAATTCTATATGAAATTAAATATACAAGGAACACAACTAAAAATCATCATTTAATTCCACATACTTACATAGCAGAAACTAAGTAATTGGACTCATAGAAGTGGAGGATAAAGTGGTAGTTTCTAGAGAGTTAAAAAATTGAGAATTTAGGTAATGTTTAACAAAGGTACAAAATTTATATTAAATAGAATAAATTCAAGAAATGTATAAATTGTATAGTGGCTATAATTTACAATTTACAATAGTTACAATATCCAACAATTTATTGTAACTTCTATGAGAGATTTTAAGTGTTCAAAACATGAAAACAATAAGTATGTGAAGTGACTCATATAATTGATTTACCTATTTCACAACATTTTCATACTCCAAAGCATCATATTATACATGAAAAAATATAATTTTACTTATTATAAAATAAAATACAAATAATAAAATGCAAACAAATAAGTAGCAGCTAACAACTCAAAATTGTGTGCAATCAAGATAGACCCATCAAGTTTCAAAACAAGTTTATCAACTCTTATGAAAATCATACTAACATAGAGATCACTAAATTATGTGCTGTTTCAATAAATTCAAATATTTTGGATGTTTTTACTCAAAATTTTACAATGTATCGCACATTGTATCTGACTATTGTCACTTACAGATTTGTGGTTCCACTGTGTCATAGAATTTCATTATATTTCATCTCTTTTTCCTAAATGATATTCCATTGCATGTGATGTAACTTTAATCACTATTTCTTGATAAAAATTTGTATTGGTCCATGTCTTGACCATTGTGAGAATATCTTATGAAAATGTGTGTATGTATTTTCATTTTAGTACATATTTTCAGTTCTTTTGGGTATGTATCTAGCAGAGAAACCACAGATATGTGGTAGTTCTATGACCAAAATTTTGAGGAAATATCTGCTTTATATCATAGTGCAATATATTCCACGCACATCAGCAATGAGCATAGATCAAACTTTCTCCATATTATAATGTATTTGGTATTTTTCCATTTTTTTCTTATTGCAGAAAACATAGTAAGAAATGGTACTTCTTTTTGTCAATATGGGCTCTTAAATTTCTTGCACATATAGAGAAATTGAGAAGAACATATATAGTCACAATTCTGGAGACATTTTTAGAAAAGAATTAAAAAGAATTAAACATTTTATTTCTGATTGCTATGTCACAGTGAATATTTTTTTAAAAGCATACCTTGAAACAAGAGATTTCTCAGTGTGTCTTTTAGTAATACTATGTCCTGAGAATAGGTAAAAGAGCAACTGAAATAACTCAATCTTGATATGGTAATGGAAGAATTAGACTTTTCAGAAATTAAAGTTTTTGTTACTCCAGCAGCTATCAATTCATTGTCATCTTAGTTGTTTCTTATAGCCAAAGGAGCTACAGAAAAAGAAGTGAAAGAATGACTATGCATACCAACTAAAACAATGTAGTCAGGTACAGAAATGAGTATATTAAATATTATAGGTATTTGATTATAAATTTGAATGTGTATATATGTATATATCTGTAAAGAAACAAATATTAATGAGAAATACATTGACACAAATTACATTTACTTTCTTCATTCTCTCTTTCCCTTTTGTAACACAATATATATGGACTTTATATCATAATATTTAAGTATCATTACTTTTACAACATAATATTTTGTAGCCAAAGTATTCAAATAGAAGAATTAATTTCACCCAAAGACTTAATGTACTTTTTGGGGAGGATTTCAAATAGATAAATTAAATGTAATATGTACACAATGAAATATCATTCAACCAAATAAACTTCTGCCATTTGTGGCAAAATCAATGAAAAAAAAGTAATTGTATTAAGTGATACAAGCCAAACACAGAAAATCATATGGAAGATGTCCTCTCATTTATATCTATGAAAACTTTCCAGAAATTCATAAGAAGACAAATCATGTACTTTTTTCAATTGTTGTAGTCAAGGTTGTACAGAGAATAATTAGATTCAGGACTAGGAGTTTATAACATTATTTTTATAATGGTCACCCAAGAAAATGAAGGAAGTCTATCCACAACACTAAAAACAGAATATTTTAGCCAAGGGCCAGAATCCCACAGCAGTGTCCCAGGAATCCAAATGAAGACCCAGAGCTCATGAAAATGCCTCTCACGAATCCAATTGGAGGTCTAGAGCTGACAAGAAAGACTCACACCAGTCTCTTTATGGATCCCTGCTGGGAAGGCCCAAAGGTCAGTGGTGGAAACTTGGAAGTTTATGCCAGCAGGGTGAAAGAGCTGTGCTGGTAGATTGAGCATTCCATGCTGGAGCCAACAAATCACACACAACAAACACCAGGGCTGTCCTGAAAAGCACCACAGCTATCCTCAGCGACACGGATGCCCCAAGCTCCTCTGATGACAAGCACAGTCGAGTACATGACTGGAAGCCAGTGTGAGGAGTTCATCCTGCAGACCAAGTGGCACATGTCTTCCCCTCAAGAGCCAGGAAGCAATGCTCAATGTGAAGACCAGAGCTTCTTCAGGAGAACCTAACAGCTCAAACACCAACTCATAAGAGAACCCACAATGCCTCAACCCCTAATGCACTAACGCAATAGCTTCTCCTTCTCCACATCTTTATTTACGCTGGCAAATTTCCTCAGGTGGAAAATCTATGCTCAGCACCCTGCTGAATTAATTCAGCTGGCATTAAGTTGAACACCAGTTGTTAACCCATAACACCAATGATGCTGAAGTTGTAAGTTGGAAAATCCTATTTAAACAACTTTTCTAACCAAAATTCCAGTATTCCTACAATCCTACATCTGGATCCATCATTTTCTTATTTATATTTTAAATGACATTTATTGTGACATTATGAAAACATGTAGAGACACAAAAATAAATACAGAACTGTAAGAAGTGTGCAACCTTTAAAATGGCCATACAATGTATGTAGTATTTGTTATGAGAATGTAGAGAAATAGGCAATCTTTTTTAGCATTGCCTACTGTCATTTGCAGAGAGCTCATGGATCATATTGTGCTAATCACTCACATGTTTGTGTGTGTCAGCATTTGTGATACACTGGTTAAGAACACTAATAAAATCTTTCTCTCATTATTTCAAATAAGCAGCTCAAAATAAAAATGCATAGTAACAATAATGAATTTAATGGTGCCAGATTGTATAGTTAGGTACACAAGCATGTCAAACGTAAATTGCAAACTCTTTACCCAGAGAAACCACTATTATTTAACTGATTTTTTTCCAGCATCAAAACCACACTTGTTGATTTAGCTACTGGAAAGTCACTTGCATTTTTTTAGGCTGCCTGGACTTATGAAAACAAGAAAAAAACTGTACATACACATAGAGAGCATAAAGATATAATACCAAATGAGTATTGCATTTGCAAAAGTTTCTAAAATTTTCACCCCAGCAAACTTTGCTGATGCTTTTCTTTTTTGAGACTGGACTTCACTTGAGAGTACCATCCATCACAGCCCTTCACAACACTGCTATTTATCAGAAAGTGTTTCAACAGGAGTCCAAGTTTCTTTGGTATCTATAGTAAAGACTCTCATTTATTGTTCTGTAATGCTAGTATAACACTGCCTTATAAACAGACAAGATGTACTGCAAAATATATTTCATTTCCACATTGAATTTTGCCTTAATATCTGGAACTTTTCATTTCATTAAGAACAAATATCCTGGCTGCGTGGAGGAAGAACACCAGGCTCCACCTCTGCTAGGCAGCTGGGCCTGCCTGCACACCTCTGCGCCCTGGGTCACTCCCAGCTGCCCCACATGGAGGAAAAACACCATGATTTTCCTTGGCACCCCATCACTGCCACAGCCTTACAGAGGAAGGTGCTGCACAGAGGCGGCTGCTGAGCTCTGCCCCTGTTTGCACCACTGGGTCTGCCTGGGTGCCTCAGCACCTGGGCTGCTCCTAGTTGCTGCTGCAGGGAAGAGCACCAAGCTTGGCCCCTTCTCACACCACTGGGTGGGCCTGAGTGCCTCAGTGCCTCCATGAAACTGCCACTCAAAGGAAAACTACCAAGCTTCTCCCAGCTCAGGCAGCCAACCCAGACCTGCCCCTGTCAGTGCTCTCCAACTGCCACTGCAGAGGAAGACTGCCATGCTCTTTCCTGGCTCAAGCCACTGAGCAGTATCTGCAACCCATCACGCTCCTCCTTGAGCTGACTGAGAGGACTGCCGCACCCACCCTGGCTTGACCCACTGCCCTCGGCCACCCTCCCCATCTCTTAGACCAAGCACCGCTGTGAACATTTGGCTCCCACTCTCTCTCCCAGAACTGTAAACCATGCTGGAGTGTCAGTGTTGGTTTGACAGGAGACTTGATGGCCCCTCGTCCAGATAGAGGACCCTGGAAGGTTCAAATCATGATGTACCCAACAATCGGGCAGACATTAATCACGTAGTAGGACCCTGGGATATACACTGGAAACAGTTGTGACTTTTGGGATTAAATAACCAGATATTGGCCCAGAAGATGAAAATGACAAAACAAAAAACCAAAATGCAATTTCAACCATCTAGTCCATCAAATGCAAGAACAGGCAACAGCAAAACAGAGCCTTTTAAAAGTCATACAACAGAAATCTCTAAAAAGATAGCAAATGAAGTTAAAAAAATCTATGAGGCTACAGAGGAAATAAAATTAGAAGTAATGTCTTACATAAAGACAGAAATAACAACCTTAGTAAAGGATTTGCTCAACATAGCTAGGGCAGAAATAGAAAAAAACTTACATGAGCATGGGTAATTGATTGAAAATTTGAATGAACAGTGCAAAAAACAAACCAAATCAATGAAACAAGTTCAAAGAGATATCTAAGAAACAAAAACTTCTATTGAAAGCTGGCAAAACCATTTAAATGAAGCTGAGATTAGAATTTTGGACCTTGAGGACAGGATTGCAGATAGCAATCATGAAAGGGTAGAACTTATAAAAACAACAAAGCAGCATGAAATGACAATCCAGCAGCTTCAGGATGATGCCAGGAGAAACAATGTAAGATTAATAGGCATCAGTGAGGAGGCAGGAGAAAATGCAAAGGACATGTCTAAGATTTTCACAGAAATAATGGCAGAAAATTTCCCAAACATGGGGAAAAAACCTGACATACAAGTAAGTGAGGCATATAGAATGACAAACAGTCATAACTAACATAAATCTACACCAAGACATATAATAAGATCTCAGACATAGAGCATAAAAACAGAATACTAAAAGCTGTTACAGAAAAGAAATGATTCACTTATCAAGAAAAGCCTATTAGATTCACGGTAGACTTCTCAGCACAAACCTTACTGTTAATATGAGTTTGGAGTGATGTATCACAAGCCCTAAAGGAAAACAAATTTCAACCAAGACTGGTGTATGCAGCAAAACTTTGTTTCAAATTTAAAGGAGAAATAAGATACTTTCATGAAAAACATCAACTGACAAAATTTGTGTCCACCAAGCCGACCTTATAAAGAATGCTAAAAGACATGCTATATAGAGATAAAAATGACCACAATCTCCAGAACAACAACAGAAAGAAATCACCAGGCTGGACAAGAAGTTAAACAAGGGAAAAAAAGAGTAAAGCAACAACAGGAACACAACATGGCAAAGTCAAACCAGTATATATCAGTGATAATCATAAATGTAAATGGGGTCAATTCACCTGTCAAAAGAAGCAGGTTGAGAGAAAGGATGAAGAAACAGGACCCCACAATATGCTGCTTACAAGAAACACACCTGACTCAAAAAGAAACTAATAGACTAAAAATCCAAGGATGGAAAACAGTATTCCATGCAACAGGAAACCAGAAAAAAACAGGAGTAGCTATTCTGTTTGCAGACAAAGTGAACTTCAAACCTAAAATGATTAAAACAGATAAAGAAGGCCATTACATATTTCTAAGTGGAAAACCACAAGAGGAAGAACTAACTACTTTAAATATATATGCACCAAATACAAGAGCACCCAACTATATAAGACAAGCTCTAATGGACATGAAAAACCAAGTACACAAGAACACAACTGTAATTGGAGACCTTAATACTACACTGTCACAAAGAGATAGATCAACTAGACAAAAAGTCAGCAAAAAATAACAGAACTGAATCACATCTGTGAGCAATTGGACTTAGTGGATGTTTACCAAGTGTTCTGCCCAACCACATCAAAATATACATTCTTCTCAGTCACGCATGGAACATTCTCAAAATTAAAACATATATTAACCCATGAAGCATCCTTAAGTAAATGCAAAGGGAGTGAAATTATCCCATGCATAATATCTGATCATAGTTCACTAAAATTGGAAATCAACAGCAAAAACCTACATCAATATATGGAAATTAAATAAAAACCTTCTTACCAAACAGTGAGTTACAGATGAAATTAAAGAAGAAATAAAGCAATACCTACAATACAATGAAAATACAGACACAACATACTGTAACTTTTGGGACACATGAAAGCAGTCCTAAGATTAACATATATAGCAACAAAGAGTCACATCAAGAAAACAGAATGAGCACAAATAGATAACCTAATGCTACATGGCAAGCTCCTAGAAAAGGAAGAATAAGTCAAACCCAAAGCTGACAGAAGAGAGAAAATTATAAAGTTTAGAGCAGAAATTAATGCAATTGAAACCAAAAAAAAACATTACAAATAATTAACGAATCAAAGAGCCAATTTTTGAGAGGATAAAAATTATCCTCTCAAAATAATTTTGAATAAGCCAATATCAACTAATGAAACTGAAAAAGTTACTGAAATCTTACAAACAAAGAAAAGCCCAGGTCCTCATGGATTCATTGCTAAATTCTATAAGAAATATAGAGAAAATTCAATGCCAACACTCGTTAAACTCTTCAACAAAATTGAAAGAAAAGCAGTCCTCCCCTAAATTATTCTAGGAGGCAAGTATTACTTGGATACCAAAATTAGAGAAAGACCCAACCAAAAAGGAGAACTATAGAACAGTCTCACTCATTAACATTGATGCAAAAATTCTCAATCAAATATTGGCAAATAGAATGCAGCAAATCATCAAGAAGATTATACATCGTGACCAAGTGGGATTTATTCCAGGAATGCAGTGATGGTTCAACATACACAAATCAATAAATGTAATACACCACATCAACAGAGCCAAAAATAAAAATCACATGATTATCTCAATAGATGCAGAAAAAGCTTTTGATAAAGTGCAACACCTGTTCATGAAAAAAACCATACAGAAATTCGGAAAAGATGGTATATACCTCAATCTCATAAAGTCTATTTCTGACAATCCAACAGCTAAAATTATCCTAAATGGACAAAAGCTGAAAGCCTTCACTCTAAAATCAGGAGCAAGACAAGGATGTCCACTATCACCACTCCTATTCAAATAGTTTTAGAAATATTAGCCAAAGCAATCAGACAAGAGGGAGAAATAAAAGGAAAAAAATAGGAAAAGAAGTTAAATTATCATTCTTTGCAGATGACAAGACAGTCTATATAGAAGACCAAAAAACTCCATTGAAAAACTACTAGCAGTAATAAACAAATTCAGCAATGAAGTTGGATACAAAGTCAGCACTCAAAAATCAATAGCATTCTTCTACACAAACAAAAACTCACTGAGAGAGAAATTATGGAATGTCACTTTTCAGAACAGCATCTAAAAATCAGTTACTTAGGAATCAACCTAACCAAGAATGTAAAAGATCTATATGTTGAATACTACTCTGAAAAAGAAGATTGAAGAGGATATTAGAAAATGGAAGGATATTCCTTGCTCTTGGTTAGGAAAAACCAACATTGTGAAAATGGCCACACT
The DNA here is from genome assembly GCA_004027455.1 of Hydrochoerus hydrochaeris. Taxonomy (NCBI): domain Eukaryota; kingdom Metazoa; phylum Chordata; class Mammalia; order Rodentia; family Hydrochaeridae; genus Hydrochoerus; species Hydrochoerus hydrochaeris. The sequence continues at coordinate 31,942 of PVLA01011061.1, forward strand.
CCTGAAACACAGATTCAATGCAATCCCAATCAAAATACCATCAACATGCATTACAGACCTAGATAAAATATTCCTAAAATTCATCTGGAAACAGAAGAAACCTAGAATAGCAAAGATGATTTTGTCTAACAAAGGCAAGACAGGAAGCCTCTCAATTCTTTTTTTTTATTTAAAGAGAAATAAACATGTAAAGGGTAGAGATAATACAGAATTTCAAAAAAAAAGATAAATAGTAAGAAATCACTTCTTGATAAATTACATATTGTCTTCTTAAAAAGAGTTGTTTGTTACAAAATTAAAGCATAAAAAGTAGATATTCAGTGAGACTGCATACAGCTATGCATGCATGAGTCTCTACATGTATTTCTATCTTTTCTGTAGTAGAGGGAAAAACAAAACATAGCAAGACAAATCAAAACAAATTCCCATAAAAACAAAAAGTCATATAAAACCACAGCACAAGGTGATCTACAATGATTGCTGTATTGTTTCTTATTATCTTCAATAGAATTGTCTATATCATCAGGCATAATTGAATATAGCAGTATAATTGAATATAGCAGTACATAACAATGTTAGTAAAAATAAAACATTCTAGACAGTATAAAACTTCAAAGGCAGGTAACAATCAAACCATAGTGAATATTCTAGCAAATCTTGTCATCTTCAGTGCAGTTGCTTATACTCTCATACTTGATATTATTAATAATAACAGCTTTGGATAAAGTATATCAATACAAAACAGTGATCTAACAAACCAGATTGGATTACAATTGATCATGGTAAAACAGTGTAGGTTATACAGAGCTTTAGATTAAGTTAGTAGGAAATTAAGGATGATTACCATACTATATCCTGTTATTTTCGGGATAACTGGCTGTGCCCTCAAATCTAGTACAGGTAGAATGACTGGAACAGAATATAATACATCTAAGCAGAGTGTTGTGAGTAATGTGGGTTTTAAATACTGGTAAACTATTAACAATATAGTATATCAAGGCCATCTATGTTAGATATTTTAGCCATTCTTCTCTGCCTCATTTCTACTATGCTATTTTTCTGCCTTTGTTTGTCTACATTTCTCCTTCATTCTACTGCCTGAACCACTCAATGAGGCCTTTCTGCCACTGTTCCTAAAATCCTGGTATTTTTTTTTCTCTCTAGATTGTCCTTCAGTATTCTGCATAGGGTTTGGATTGGTGGTCACAGATTCCCTCAGTTCCTTTTTGTCATGTCAGCATCTTGTTTCTCCATTAATTTCTAGTGACAGTTTTACAGGGTACATAAGTCTGGGCTGGAGATTATTTTCTTTCAGGGCTTCTAATACCTCACTCCAAGCTCTTCTTGATCTGATGACCTGTGTCAAGAAGTCTACTATGATATTGATGAGCTTACATTTATAGATAGTCTGTTGCTTTTCTATGATGACTTTTAATATTGTTTCTATATTGAATTTTTGGTATCTTGATTATTATATGTCTGGGTATAGCTCTGTTTTCTTTGTAAGTGGCTGGAGTTCTGTCTGTATGCCTCACATAACCAAATGTCATTTTCTTTTCCCATGCTTGGGAAGTTTTCCTTAATTATTTCCAAGAATAGCCTTTGTAATTCACCTGTTTGTAGTCCTGCTTCTTTGTGCACATTTCTTATTCTTAAATTGTAGATTCTCTTGTCATCTTCTAGTCTTTGTATTGTTAATGCTGGTTTCTTTGTTATTTTTAAGAGATCTTTTCTTTCATGATCACACATTGCAAACTTGTCTTCAAGTTTTGATAGTCTATCCTTAGTTTCTTTTAAGGAGTTTTGCCAGCTTTCAATGGAGTTTTTAATTTACTGGTAATATCTTTGAATCTGCTTCATGTATTCTATATTTTCTTTATATTCTTTATCAAATTTTCTCTCCTTTTTGTGTTCCTCCCTTCTTCCATCTATGTCTTCCTGAGAGATGCTTAGCATTTTTTTATTACTCTACTCATATCTTGCTTTACCAGATTTAATATTTCAGTTTTGAGTTTGTCTACAAGGTCCTGAAGATATCTGTAAATATCTATTGAAGCCATGTCTGATGTTGCATGTTTGCTGCCCTCAATCTCCCTTGTTTTTCCCTCTGCTGGATGAGTGCTCTCAGGGTTCTGGCCTGTGGGCCTCCTCTTGCCTCTCTCTCCTGTTATGGTCCCAGCCTCATCCACACAGGTGTACAGTGGAGGTCCCAGCCCCCTTCCTTGTTGGCCATGGTTCCTCCAAAGCATGCTGATGAGGGTCCTCCATCCCCTCCTGCCTGCTCTTGTCAGTGAGCTGTAAGCAGGGGCTGCATATGCTGGCCCATTCCCACTGGGCCAGCCAAACTTCTGGGGCCTTCACCAGTTTAGTGCATGCTAGGTGTAGGGAATCAATTTGGGATGGCTCATTGGATAACAGTGAGTAGCCTGATCCAGTACTAGCAAATCCCATGAATCTGCTCTGGGGAGGGAGCAAACAACTGAAGTCACTGTTGCTCCCAGTTCAGGATCCTCCTGCCCAATTCCAACATGTTGCACATTTGGTCATGCCCTTCCCTTGGGGGGGGTCTCATTCCCAGCACTGACTGTGGATTAATGAAGGTCCCTTAGCTGGCTCTGCTCTCTGTTGGGCTCACCAACCCCCAACTTAAGTGTGGCTGTGGCTCCTGCAAGTGGTGGTGAAAACGAGTTTTGGCAGCTCTGATGGTTGACGCAAATTTGTTTATTCAGGTCAGTGCAAACTTGGCAGGTCGCAATGAAAAAGCTGTGTCCAGTAATTTTAGCTGTTCCAATTGTAGCCCCAAGACTGCATGTTTGATGAGCTTTTTTATGTTTTAATTTCTTCCTGTGTCAAGAGGATCCATCTTCCTCTGTCTGGATCTCTCCAGGATGTTTTATTCTGGCATATGAGTTATTTCTCCTGGGAGGCTTTGTATTTTGTTGCTCACTGATTGGCCATCTTTAGCTCCTCAGCATCTCAATTCTTGACTTCAAACTATATTATAAAGCCACAGTAATAAAATCAGCATGGTAATGGCAAAGAAATAGACCCAAGGATCAGTGGAACAGATTAGAAGATGCAAACACTACTACAAAGACACTCAACACCTTATATTTTACAAAGGGGCTAAACATGTTCACTGGAAAAAAGATAGCCTCTTTAATAAATGGTGTTGGATAAATTGGCTCTCCGCATGCTAAAGACTGAAAATAGACACATGCCTATCACAATATACTAAACTAAAGTCAAAATGGATCAAGGATCTAAATATTAAAACATAAAAACTAAATCTAATGGAAGACAAAGTAGGTAAAAACCTTGGAGACACAGGGGTAGAGAGAGAATTCATGAATAAAATGCAAACCACACAGGAAATACTTCAAAGAATCAACAACTCAGATCTCATATTATTAAAAAGTTTTTGCACTTCAAAATAAGTCACCAACAAAGTGAATAGAAAACCTACCGAATGGAAAGAATCTTAGTCAACAATCCCTCAGACAAACCACTTATATCCAGAACATATAAAGAACTGAAAAACATCAAGCCCCTCAAATTCAAAGACCCTCTCCAAAAATGGGCATCTGAGATGCACACACAGTTCTCAGATGAAGATATACAAATGGCAAATAAATACATGAAGAAATGTTCACTATTACTGGTCATTCGAGAAATGCAAATTAAAACCACATTGAGATTTCATCTTGCCCCAGAAAGAATGGCTGCCATCAAGAAAACATCTGATAACAAATCTTGGTGAGGATGTGGAGAAAAAAGAACACTTCTCCACTGTTGGTGGGAATGCAGACTGGTGCAGCCACTATGGAAATCACTATGGAGATTCCTCAAAAAACTAGAATTGGAAGTTCCATTCAATCCAGCTATTCCCCTCCTGGGTATTTTCCCAGAAAAACTGAAAATGTCATATCACAGTGATATATGTTCCCCCATGTTCGTAGCAGCACAATTTAAGATAGCTAAATCTTGGAAACAATCAAAATACCCATCAACGGCAGAATAGATGAAAAAATGTAGTATTTTTATACAAGGGAAAACTACTCAACTAAAAAAAAAAGGATTATCTTGAGCCCTTTATAGGTAAATGGAGGCAACTTGAAAATATCTTCATTAGTGAAATGAACAAGACCCCCATTAGTAAATATCACATTGTCTCTCTAGTGTAAAAAGTAATAAAAACTGAAAGAATAATTTTACCCAAAAGGTATAATATATTTTGTGAAAGGAAAGGGAAGGAAAGTGTTCTAAAGGTATAATGCTATGTATAGTATGTAAGATAGATGACCATATTACTGAGCTTTTGTTGGAACATTGAACAGAAAGATTTGCACTGTTAATGTTTAAGTGTCTAGCCACTATTTATGCTCTGATTTTGTGACTTTGGCAACTATTTTTTAGAAATGACAATGAGTAACGTATCAACTAGCAATTCTATGATGATATTTTTTTAATTTGGCATTGTTCTACCCTTCTTTTCTATTTTTCTATTTTATTTAATTCTCTTTTCTTTGAAAAAATGAGAACAATATGCAATATAACAACCATTGTTAAGTGTATTTCATTCTGTTTTGAAAACTTATATTGTTATTGCTTTGAGTTTGCCATTATGGTTTATGCCTTTTGCTTTTAGTTCTTCTTTTATGACTTTTCTCTTTTTTAGAATAAAATTTTAAAAAGAACAAACAGAAAAACACAAAAACTATTTCTGTCTCAAAAGCTAACATTTTGATGATAGAAGCACAACCCCTTCAGTTTATTGGAAAATGGCTGTTTAATCACATTCTGCTATAGAAATGGTAGACTCATGATTCTTCTCTTTTCATTCAAATTCTTTTCATGACATTTTAATAGCTTCTTTGATCATACTGTCCAATATGAAACCTTTCACCTTACTCAGATCAAGCTTAGGCAACAGTGAGGCCTTCATCTCAAAAATATATAAAACCATCATTCTGTCTACCCTAAATATGTACAATGAAAATAATTAAATAAAATTGTATTTGTATATAGTTTACATAAATACTATGTATGAAATATTCACAAAAATATGGTCCAAATTTTCATTTCAAAATTACTAAAGTGAAACACACACTGTAATTAATTATCCTCATAATACTTTGCCAAGTTTCAAACACACTTATCTCATTGAGGCAGGAGATCAGGGCAGGCTGGCAAAAAACAAGAAGCAAGATGTAATCTGAGCAGGAACAACAATAGATTATTAAATATCAATCACAGTGAGTATCCATGGGTAGAGAAGCTTACTAAAGACAGAATCTAGAAGGACATAAAAGACAAGACTATTGACTTTGCCACCTTTATGATCTTGTTATACCTTTCTTCTGTTTCTTTAGTGGCCAGTCCTGCTTGTGGTATGTATCTTTTCCTTGCTTCTTTTTTCTTTGTACTTCCTTTTCTTATTTTACTTCACTTTTCTTCACCCTTTCCTTTTCTTATTTACTTTGAACATTCCTTATTTTGAATAAATTTTGTTTTCACCTGTTCATTTGTTGTCCAGGACAATTCTTTTGCTGAAAGAAAAAGAGCCTTAAATCCTCCAACATTGTGCCATCTCTCAACACCATCATTCTTGCTACTTTCCAAAAATAATTTAACTGTAGTTCTATATAGGTGTGGTGGGAAACCACCCCTGTATTTTTATGAGCCTGTCTTTCCACTGGATGGCACTCAGCAACAGAATTCAAGAAAAATTTTAACAAAGTCCTAAAAGCACTCTGAAAGAGAACTTCCAAATCAGCTTCAGAAAGTGGAAATATCATGTGATAAGTATGTTTGAAGTGAGGAGATTATTTCAATAGGGATCCATGATAATGTACATTTTATTGTAAAAAATTTTAAATACTCTCCAACTGTGTATTGTGATCACTCCTTGTATGTGGGTATAGGTTTGCACACCTGTAATCCTAGCTACTTGAAAACATGAGGCAGAAGTATCACAAATTTGAGGGAAAATTTAACAGGATCCTTTCTCTAAGTAAAATTTTAAAAGCAGCTTTAGAGAGGTAGTTTAGTACTCCTTGGATTCAAACCCTAGAACTTACACACACACACACACACACACACACACACAATTTTGACCTAAAATTATATACTATTTGAATTTTTTTCTATAAAAGAAGTATTTCAGCATTAATTTTATTGACATAGGAAGCTGGAAATACTTTTTTTGGTTCCTTAAATAAGAAAAATATTTCTGAACATGTTTAAATCTTATGAAGGTATATGATCTGACCAGAGAACTTAGGTCTCAAGATAAATCCATATTCAAGTTGAGAGATAAATCTGTGTCTTTGGAAAGACATAAGACTTATTTTCTTACCAGAAGTATAAGACTAAGTGCCATACAAACCTGTAGAAAATCAAATTAGATATTTCAATGAATTGATGGGAATGAAGAATGGGCTGGTATTTGTGAAGCACTTGAGGACAATATTTATAAAGAGGATGTCATCTTGTTAGATTTTCTTCCAATGAGACCACTAGGGTCTTGGAAGAATATCAGTGAGAATTAAGACATCTTTCTCTGTCACTGCTGGCTGAAGAATGGAAAAAAACAGACTATGAATCTGCCCAAGTCTTTACCTTATGTATCTGGTATCCAAAGTTTTAATATGTAGAGCCTAGGATATCAAGACATTATAGCCTGGTTTCTGGCTAGGCTAAAAAGTACAACAGTAGTGAATCTTCCTTTTTATGAGTTAGCAAAATGTTCATCTACAGGGGAAGTATTTCAAATCATAGCATATAACCTGTGGTGTTTACCAACAGTTAATTGGGCAGTAACCAAGTGAGAGAAGTAAGACATACTCTGAAAAAGGGGGAGGAACTCTGTTGAAGACCACACTTATAAGATATGGGCCTAAAATACTTTTCAAATGTTAAAGCACAGTTACAAATTCAGAGAATGTCTTCTTAATCCAGGACTCTTAAGACTAATGGATCTTTGATATTAAATACTTTCCTGATCTTTGATAGAGACAAGGAAAAAAGGATCAGGTCCTAAAACAATTTCACATAACATCCAGAATAATGCTAGCTACCAGTTGTAAAAATATGCACTGGGTATAGAGCTAAAAACATTTTCATTATAAAAATTTGTTAAAGGAAAAGTAAAAGTTTTCCTTACATGTACATTATCTAAAAATAAGTAAAGCAGAGAAATATATGGGATAGAATGTTAATCCAGGAGATGTAATTTTGGTTTCTGGATTAGTTGAAATCCTAGAGCAAGAAGTGATGGTTCCCATTAGGCTAAGGCTTTGGTTTTTTGAGTCAAGTTCAAATGCACAAATATGCATTCAAGGATTTTGTGCATTGGAATATAGCTACTACTGGATTAAGTTTTCTTATTTGCCCTTGTATACAACTCCTGTCCCTTTTAATATAATTATGTCAAGATGCTAGAAATAATAACAGAAGTGGAGAAAAATGTAAATGGGCTAGATATAACAGGCAAATGAATTCATGTTTTGGAAGATAATCTAATAGGAAGTGCATAAAATAAAATTCAATAAGGTAAAATAAGTTAAACAAAGCAATTAAGTTTTGTGTACAAAAATTCCAACTTTAAAAGATTTTGATAGGCTAAAATTATGAAGACATATGCAGCATGGAAATAATTACCAAAAAAATCCTGGAGAACATATATTAATTTCAGACATAATCAATTTAAGAACATCAGTAATGATTAATATTACAAAAGAACATTGTGTAGTATTAATGGAGTCAGTTTTCCAAAACAAACAGCAATACTTAACATATATTCATGTGACGAAAAGCTTCAAAACAAAGGCAATGCTCACAAATATGAAAAGAGGTTAAGTACACTAAAGCATCCTGTTTTAATTGATAATAGAAAACAGACAAACATAGTAAAGAAATATAACTCATAAAGAACAGTATAAATCAAATTTACAGTAGCAATGCACACGATCTTGTGAATTATGCATAAAAATTCTTGAGGTTATAAGACATTTTGACACATAAAAAATTTAACAGAATTAGAATTATTAACTGTACAATGCAAGATCAAAGATTATGATAAAAATAGCAAAATAATATATTAAGATATCCAAATATGTAGAAAATTATGAACTTAAAAATATCCATTAATCAGAGAGGATATCTGAGGGAAAATTAACAAATGTTTTAGAATCAAAAAATAAATGCATAACTTATTAAAATTTGTTGGATTCTGCAAATCCAGTGCTTAGAAAACAATGTAAAACCCTAAATACATATTCTAGAAAGTAACAAAAGTTATACATTTTTTGCCTAGCCTTCTCTTTAAAGAAAATATGTAAAGTCAAGGAATTTAGGCCAAAAAAAACAGAAAGAAAAAAATGCATAAATACATGAAATTGAGAACAGAAAATTGAAGGAAAAAATCAATGAAACCAAATTTCAAGTTTTGCTAAGTTGATAAATTTGTAGCAAGGCTAACTATGAACATGTAAATAATACAATATCACTAATATTAGGGATGAAAGAGGATTTGAACACCAATTATCCATATATTGAATTGATAACAAGAAAATATTATGACCATCTTTTGTTTATAAATCTGACAATGTTGGGTCAGGGATTTAGCTCAGCAGCTTGCCTGGCAAGTGCAAAGCAGGGTTCGATTCTTGATATTAAAAAAAAAAAAAAAAAAAAACCAGATAATGTAAATGAAAAGGGCAAATTCCTAAAATTCCTATGAAAATAAAAACTCTGAAGGCTTACTAAAAAAGCATGATAATATAAATGGCCCTATGTGTACTAAAGAGATGAAATGTAAATTTAAATGCTTCTACAAATAGTAAAACCAAAGGATCCAAGTGCAGGTGGTATTACTGGAAATTTCTAGAAAATATTTGGGAAAATTTATCTATACCAACTCTTCCAGAAAATTAAAAGTTACACATCCAACATCATTCTATGAGCTCTGTGTTACTATAAAAATATAAAGAATGAAGACATTCCAAGGGTTAAAAACTATAATAATATACTTCATGAATAAAGAAGTAAAAATTATAATTTTTATTGTTTTTAAATTCTCTTTTAAAACAGTGAAGTAAAAATTGTCAATAGAATACTAGCAAATCTAATAAAACATTACATTGAGTTAGAGTTTATATTAGAAATGCACAGCCGATTAAACATTAGAGTGAATCAATGCAGTTTAGTTTAACCTAACAGCTAACCTAAACAGCTTCAGAACATTTATTTTCATAAAACTTAACATAATTCATGCAAAAATTACACAAGACTCAAAAATCCAGGAATAAGTGGTAATAGGTGGGACAATGTTTCCCTAAGTAAATTTAGAAATGAGCAAAGGCCATAACAGTGCCCGTATTTTAGTTAGCATTACAGATTAACAATTGTAAAACCACTGTACATAAAGTATATACTTGAATTAAACAAGGAAATGGATTGTGGGAGTTATTTTTCTCAGTTGTAGCATGAGATGTGACAGATAAACCAGTGTGGAAAATATGAATCAATTGTATCATACAGTACAAGACTTTAACAACAGTTTTGAACTCATCTAGCTTAATATCATTGCATATGTATATTTGCATGCCTTTGCATCTATGTGTGTGTGTATTTACTTATCCACAGATGCATAGTTGCACACACATTAGTAATCTATCCATGTATTTCCTAGTTCTATCAACTGAGGAATCAGCAATAATGCCTCCCTGCATTTGCAATGCATTACATATTAGTTTTTAAAGTCAAAGTTGTAATGTATTTTGTTAATCATGAAATTATACAGTTAATATCTATGACAAGTTCAGTAGAAGATATGAATACCTTGAAGTAAAATTTTTGGATAGAATTGTGAAAAAAATTAATTTTTTTGATTAAGTACTCATTGTGTTTTGTTTAATTCCCATTTCTTTTGCTAGGTATTACTTAACATCTCCATTAAGTTCTATAGTTTTCATTCATTTTTAGATACAAAGGCATTTTTAACTGAATTATTCTGTCTTGTCTATGTCATGCAATATTTTATCCCCCTAGTCATTTAAAATCATTTTTCTTACCTTCTACCACCCTTTCCCACCCCAAGATATGTAATTAATAATGCCAGGAATGATAATAAAAAGTCTTGTCTCTTTCAATTTTCTCTCTTTTTACTGAATTCAATGCTCTGTAACTAGAATGAAGAAGAGGAAGATTTTAAATGATGCTGTACCCTGAGGTGTCTGTATGCCAGGTCACAAGGCTAGCCAAAATTCATTCTAACATGTTGTAGTATAAGTTTTATGGTATGCAGGCACTGATATTTTACCCTGAGGTTTATTTTCTTGTCATATTTAGTTATTTCTGGTATTTTTAAAAAATAAATGTGCTTTTCTCCATACAGCAATATTTGCTTCAAGTCTATAATTCGCAAATTTTTCCTGAGGTCCCTAATTCCAAGAGAGTAGCAAGTTTAAATTTCATCCTCCATGTCTTCCAGGAATCAGTAATTAAAAGGTGATGACTATAACAATTTTTACACCATCACACAAATATTATTTTCCTTTCAGATAATATACTGTGTGAATGTCATCAAAGTTGGAAAGGAGCATGGAGATATCGAACTGGAGATCGAAATGTTGAGCCTACTTCTTGCAAACATTAACATTTCATAAGTGATTTTTCTCTCCTCTGACTTCTGGGATAAGATCCAGATAAAGGCAGACCTATTTTTGGCTATTATACATTAGTAGCCTCAGAAAATGCTATTTTACATATTTTAAAGTTGGAAGTGAGGAAAATAGGGGAATAAAACAAATGAAACAAAAAATTTCTGTATGAATTTAACTTTATTTCATCAAATCTAGTATTTAAGTATCTTGTCAGAAGGTAGGGGCATATATAAGAGGACCCATGCAGTGTTCAGAATGGCATGACTGAATCTCCAGAAAAATAAAAAAAAAGAAAAACCTCTTTTCAAATAGGTACTTTTCAAAAACTTTAATATTCAAAATATTTTAAAGATTTTCTATCATGAAATTTGATCTGATTTTACAGATGTGGAACAATAAAGAATCAAACAACTTCCCAGCATCCTTCCCTAGCTCCATAATAACATTGCTTACTATTTAACTGTCTCTCTTGGCAAACTGAATACTTCTGAAAGGTAAAGAATTTTTGTATGCTCAGCTGAATGCAGTTCTCTTCATTTGTTTACTAAATGTTTTAAACCCTCATACTAAATCCTTAGTAATAAGAATTATGCTTAGATAACTACCTTTCATACTTTAATCAAGATGCTATATCATGATTGACTCTGAGACCGTGAATAATGATATTTAAGATGCAAAATATTTACACATATAAAAAGCAAAGTATAATTTAATAATATAAATAACATATGGATAGTTGTTACATAGTGAGTATAGACAAAAGAGTCAGGAAAATTCTCAGATTAAAATACAATCAGATAGATTTGGAATGTTAAATGTAAACTATTTAACATGCTTTTTACCCTACAAAATTAAGCCAAACAGAGTAAGTACTTAAATTTTACTCTTTTATATTGTTCTTTTGGGATTTTAAAATAATACAGCATTTATTCTTAAATTTCAACCTAATATGTGTACCAATATTGCATCAGCAGTTTTTTCCCTCACCCCTATATATTTCTCTGGTTTGTTTTAAGATATGAATATTGATTTACATTTTGAAATCATGTACATTTATTTATGAAGAGCATAATATATCAATCTTTCATTTACTTTTGTTTCCAAAAGACTGTGGACTCCATAATGGCTGAGAAAGTATATGTCTTAATGCATCATGAATCATGGTTACATATGAAGTTAAGTAACTTTCCCTGAAGTGGTGCAATAAGATCCCATTAAAACATCACTAAAGCATTATATAATATTACCTGTCTGAAGATAATGATGGCAATACTATCAACTTATGTTTAACTCCAACAAACAAAAGAGATCATGTAAGATGACTAATGGAGACATTATTGTAGTATCTTCAAATTTTGTCATGTGACATATTAGTGCTTCCAAAGTATCAATGTCCTGATATAAAAACGCAGACATCAAATTACAAGGGAAAATATAAAGAATGAGATTTTCTTTTCTATACTATTCTACTGGGAGTATTATTTCTACAATGATACCTTTTATTGAATTGTACTTATACCTCTCATAAAATTCTATTATCTATTCCTGATTCATTTTCAAAACATTAGAAGCATTGCAATTAAGACAGCACATAACCAATAAGAATGTAATGATTATCTGTTGTGTATCAGGCATTTTGATGTGCTCTGGATGTGATAAGGAAATATAAATATAATACTATGATTCATATTAATAGGAAATAGCCATTCAGGTAGCTTTGTAAACAGTTTATTTTCAATTACATATAAATTTAACTGTGACCCAGTTGGGACCACTTTTCTTCTGGACCATCTTTCATGGAAGTTTATAAACTGCTTTATGGAAGGCACAACTTCACTCTACCTTCTCAGGTTCCCCTGGTTGGAAAGTGACATGATAAGTTAACAACATAAAAAGTCTACCAATTTAATATCAGTTTTATGTGACACTGCAGCCTTCATGAGGAAATGAAGACCTAAAGAAATAGCAAAACCAAAATGAAGAGAGACATCTATGAAGAAGTAATTGAATTATGTGAGGAGGATAACAAAAGAGGAATCTTATTTCACAAAGTCTATTTGAAAAGAATTGCCTTTGCTAGGAGTCTCTGTTGAAGAATGTTTCCTTTTTACTGGTAGGAGGAAAACAGTATCCTTATGAGAATTTTTATCTCCTATTTTTGAAATTTAAATAAGATATTAGAATGATTTTGCATGTACTCTATTTCAAGTGGCTTTATCTCAAAATAATCCTTTTACCAAATGACTTAAAATTTCTTTATTTCAAAGTAATCCTTATACCTAAAGGCATAATTGCAAGCGACATAGTCTTCCACCTTTCACTTTATACTTTTCAGAATAAAAATCTATTACACTTTTAGAATAATTAAATATATTTATATATATGCACACAATTACACATACACATACCCCTAATAGTAAATTTTACAAAATAGCATTCAAAAATAAGAGAATTTAATTGTTCAATACAAGCTCATAATAAATCTCCAATAAATATCTATAAAAAAGAAAGTTAAAATGTTGCACTCTGATCTGAAAGTTCACTACAGGCAAATAATTAAAATGTAAAATGTGTAAGTATTGTAGTTACTATATTCAAGCTTTAATATTTTACAGATTTATCACATATTGTTTTCCATAATAAAATATTTAAAGTCTAAGGATTCCTAATTATTTTATTAAAAAATTAAAATTTCAGTAAAAAAGATCATTTAAATATATAATGTTTTCCTCACAAATACAATTAAAATGAGCATAACTTTCACCAGGTAAAAGTTAACATATATTAAGGACAGATTGTAACTTCCAGGTTTATCATAATAATCACATGTTAAAATTAAGAAAATTTAAGCAAAACCATTGATAAGTAAATACTGAGTAAATTATAGGGTTAATATACACTACAATATAGATGCAACTATAAAAATGTATTATTTTCCCCTTAAATTTTATAAACACTAATAATTTTGAATCATGGTGATTGCTGACAAAGTATATATCCTCAGTTGTTTCATAAATTTTCTTCAGCGTCTCCTACCATCTTCAAAGGGATGCATTAGTAACAAAATTAATTGTTGCAATTCAGTGCCAACATAGCTTTTTGGTACAAGTGACAACTTATCTTAAGTAATTATGTAACAGGGTGTAACTAACTGAAATATGTATATTACTCGTTTGTCCCAGTGCTCTTCAGATCTGCTATGTTATAGTTAATGTTCACAACAGTGCAGTAATTGAATTACAGAACATTAGCTACATGATTATTATGATTATAAACCACCATAAAATGAAAGTCCGTGAAATAAAATCCCAAACTGTCACTTTATAAAGCAATATTACACTACATCATTTGCTGTCTTCTGTGTCCTCTACCTCAAAAAGCCTACAATGATACCCGCCTTGCATGAAAAAATTAGTTATTGAACCTCTTTTATTATTTTGTTTCATGGAAGCTTTAAAACATTTTGGTTAACAAAACTCTTTTCCTCATCTTGCCTATGTCACCTTCTCAAATGGAATCCTCTCATGTTCATCTCTGTGGTCCTATTTGTAGAATTAGTTGCACCATAATTCCAGAGACAATTTCCAAACCTTACTCACACTTATAGCACTTCACTCTAAACCAGGAAGTGTGTGCTTTGCATTACTTTACTTTACCCTGACATACTTCATTGGTTTTCAAGTTTTAAGCTACCAGCAATTCCAAATGAACGACTGCAACCAAATTATTCAATAAAAATGAACTTTTTGGTGAATGGTGCTTCTATGAATGAGTCTATATCTTACAAGATAAACAAGACTTAACTCAAAATTTAGAGATATGTATTTAAAATTAAATAAAACCAAGCAAGTACTAGAAAACAAATGTAAATTTTTCTTTAACTCTTTAGTGTAGGAAAAGACTTTCCAAATATCATTTATGTAAAATATATAAATCTGAACCGAAATTTCAGTGTTAGAGCATTAAATGAAGAAAAATTCCAGAAAACAATATCATATGCTTTGTGCAGAAAAATAAGTTGTTTTATTAAAATGGAGAGATATCTATTCCTTTGAAGAAGAAAACATGAAAGACCAGTTTTTTTTATTTGTATCAGTCTCATCATCACCCACACCTCTTAGCTTCAAACTACTAATGGTTCCTTTTCAGCAAAAATTTAAGTTTTCAAAAGATTTTTGCTATTTTCCCCCAATTCTTACTGTAAATCTGGCAGTATGCAGGCAGCATGACCTGTGTGACAGTCTGAATTTTTGCCTGCCTTTGAATCTCCTAAAGTGAATCAACCAGTCCACCTCTCTTAACTGTAATTTCCCACAAAATGTTCAGACCTAGTAAAAGGATAAATATTATTTTTTTCCAGAAGAAATGATACATGACCTCTAGTCCATTTCCAAATATAGACCTTATTTCTAATCAAAGTCTCATGAACCTCGCCTTTACTGTCCATATTTCTGTCAGCATTCTGGTTCTCTGAGTTCTGACCAGAATCATCAACTACAGTTTCTGCTTATACCATTGTAGGAAATCTCTCTATACCTCAGCTTCCAAACTTTCCAAAATTTTCTTATGATTAAGTTCAAACATTTATGTATCACATGGTTAGATACAGTCACATCAATAACTCCTTTGGTCTGATACTAATTTTCTGTATTCGGGTTCTGATCGCTGAGATACAATACCCAACACGTACAACCCAAAGGAGAACATATTTAATTTGGCTCATGGTTTCATGGGTTTCAGCTCATTGTAAGTATGATCCAAGGCAGAAATACCATATTGGGAGGACACAACAAGCAAAGATGCTTAGTCCATGTTGATAAAGAAGTCCAGAGGGAAACACTGTCAAAGCAGAAAGGCTGAGGGACCAGATCTACACCCTAGACCACACCTCCATGATTTATCCAGTGAAACCCAGACTCTGCCAAGCTGTCAGGCAGATCTCAAAGCCAACAAAATTCTCATTTCACCTTAACTACCAAGTCATGCAAGATATCGTTACTTAAAGCATAATAGTATTTATAAAAACAACACTAGACAATTCGAGAACAATGGCAGGATCCTCAAACACTAGTCAATGGACAATAAATTGTTGTGGGAAATAGTGTTCCCTACCAAATATGAAATTCTATTCTTTACCAACTTCAATTCACATTGCCTGAAGAGATTCTGACACAAGAAGCACTCAGCCTAGGGACTAATAAATTTGAGGCTCTACTCTTCTATCTGGAGACATGGGGAGGAAGAGGGCAAGTCTTTCAAGAATGGATGATGCTTCCATTATAAGTCACCAGAATGAGGAGTATTCCTTGTTCCCACGATACTGAGGTTTTACTTCAACTAGAGATAATCTGCCAGGTTTTCCTGACCAAAAATATGTAGACAAAAAAGTATTCTTCATCACTGTAGAGTAAAGAATTTCTACTCCACCTAGAAATACTATGTGGCCTGGTAGCTGATAACATTGACAGAGTGATCATGTTATATTTTATATGAGGGCAATGAATCTCTTCACCTAGCTAGACAAATTGAGCAGTCAAGCACCACTATAAAATAGAAATTGCCGTGCTTGCTCTAGAAGGAAGTTTTGTCTTAATGGGATGGAGGATGTCTTCTCTTACCTAGAGGTAATACACAGGGTAAAATAATTACATCTTTTTATATGCCAGCAGAAAGACAAAACAGAACCAGATAAATTAGAACATAGATGAGAAACAAACAAAGAAACAAACAAAAAATGCACTTGAAAAAATAATATAAAATGTTGGGTAAGTTTGGTGAGGGATATACAGATCCCAGATAATGAAAGAAGCCCACATGTAATTGAAATAATACACTTTCAAGGTACATAAATGAACTACATTAAAACACAGTTTCTAAATAGGATGGGAAGAGAGTAACAATGATTAATGCATTGTATATTATTATCTTTATAGTAGTTTTTCAGCATAAAAGATATATGCATGAAATATTGTCTAACCAATATAAGCACAAATATCTCTTTTCAGTGAACTATGAGAAACTAGCTGTATAACACCTTAGCTATTTTGTGTGTGTGTGTATATGTACACACACACACATATGTATATATATATATATATATATATATATATATATATTTGTTTTCCTTTCCTCCTTTTCCCTTTTTTACCTTTACATTTATGAGGAATATGATCACTAACACATGTGTGGATAAAAAAAATTGTGCTATTTAAACACAATGAGATATTTCTCTGATATAAATAATGAAACATATGACTCATTTTTAGGAAATTAGATGTAACTTGAGGCCACAATATTAAATGAAATATATCAGACACACAAGCTTAAATATTTCATGATTTCTTTATCAGATAAAACTAAAACATAAATAAATGATGTACAAAATAAAAGATAGACACTAAGAAAGACAGAGAAATATTTTGCACACAGGAAGGGGATCAAGAGATTGAAGAAGTAGGAAGAGAACTAGGATAAAAATAATAAAATGATAGACATATGTCTTCACATATTCATTAATAATTGTCTTAAATTTAAATTATCTAAAGACACTAATACACAGGAAGCTATATGCTAAACTAAGGAAAATAATAAAACATTACTCAACTATATACAATTTTAAGAAAATGGTTTCAAATTCAATGACAAGTTTTAAATTAACAAGATGAAGTTTGCAATATCAAGTTTAAACATGAAAAAATGCTATATTAATATCTGATTAAAAATTTCAGAGTAAAGGAAACAGGCCGGGGATTTAGCTCAGTGGCATAAATGCCTACCTGACAAGTGCAAGGTTGTGAGTTTAATCCCTGGTACCAAAAAAAAAAACTGACTAGAGATAGGTGTGAACACTAAATATCAATAAAAATGCAATCCACTAGAAATGCATAACCATCATAATTGCTACAGTTTAGTTGTAAAATGTCCCTCCAAAAAACTTATGTGTTCAGAACTGGGGTCTGTTGAGAAGGGATAAGACACTGGGGGCTTGCTTGGAAGAGTAGATTTTGGTCCTCAGTTTCTCTTCTTTCACTCCACTTCTAAGTCAATACGGCATGAAGAGTTTTCCCCTTTCATGTTTTTCGGCCATACAGTTTCTCATGAAACTTTGAGACAGAATAAATATTTTCTTTTGCAGCAACAAGAAATTGTTTAACACAGAAACTGGATGTCAAGAGTGGGTTCAGGGCTGGGGATTTAGCTCAGTGGCATAAGTACCTGCCTGGCAACTGCGAGGCCATGAGTTCAATCCCCGGTACTGCAAAAAAGAAAAGAAAACAAAACAAAACAAAAAAAGAGTGGGTTCACTGAAACATCATTAGGTGTACATGTATTTTAAAACCTTTGGAGCATCCAAGACCACCCCAGGCCCAACCAGGCCATGCCCAGTGACTGCCAAGCAGTGAGTGGGACCCAGATTCCAGCTTTGGGCCCTGACCCCACACTCTAGCAGAATCCGAGTGCATGGAAAGGGTCTTTGAGCCTGCTCCAAGGTGGTAAGTTCATGCACTGCATCCAAGACCAACCAGGGGCACACAGGGACAGGGACCCAGCTGGGCACAACCAGCAACTGGGAAGCAGCCAGTGGGATGCAGATTCCAGCATTGGGCCCTGACCATGCACACAAGCAGAATCCCAGCATAAGGAAAAAAAATCTTGGAACTTAGCACCCAGGCAGCAAACATTGGACTGCAGTGGATTAACTGTGCCAGTGTGGTGAGTATGCTCCTAAAATAGAGGTGTACAGTGGTTAAATAGGGCCAATACTAAAACCCCCTCCAACTAACTGTAAGACCTTGGTGAGTCTGAAAAGAGTGTGGGTGACCCTGTACTACACACAGAAAACATCAGGCAGAGTGAAAATGGCAAAACAAAAAAGCAAAATGCAGTCTCAAACATCTAGTCCAACAGAAGCAAGTACAGGAGATATTGAAATAGAGGATCCCAAATGTAACACATAAGGAATCTCTGCAAAGATAGTGAGTGAAATAAAAAGAACAACTCCATGAGGTTACAGAGGAAATCAAATTAGAAGTACTCTCCCACATAAATACAGAAATATCAACCTTAGTAAAGGAGTTGCTGAGAGCAGTTAAAGAAAAAAATTGAGAAAAAAAGTGCAGGAGCATGGGAAACTGATTGAAACCTTGAATAAACAATATAGAAAACATTCAGAATTCAAGAAACAAACTGAGAGAGACATCTAACTAACAAAAAATTCTATTCAAACCTTGCAAAACCACTTAAATGAAGCTGAGGATAGGATTTTGGACCTTGAGGACAGGATTGCAATTAGTGATCATGAAAGGATAGAACTTTTAAAAATAACAAAGAAGCAAGAAGTGACAATCCAACAGCTACAAAATGATGTGAAGAGAAAAAAATATAAGATTAATAGGCATCAGTGAAGAGGCAGGAGTCAATGCAAAAGAAGTATCCAAAATATTCACAGAAGTAATAGAAGAAAATTTCCCAAACATGGGGAAAGAATATGATATGCAGATAAGTGAGACATATAGAATGTCAGTCACAATCAACATAAAAGCATAACCAGACACATAAAAATTAAGATCAAAGACATGCAGCATAAAAACAGAATACTAAAAGCTGTTAGTGAAAAGACACAAATAACCTACCAAGGAAAGCCCATTAGAATCACAGAAGACTTTTCAGTACAAACTCTCAAGTCAAGAAGAGCTTGGAGTGAGGTATTTCAAGCCGTGAAAGAAAATAACTTTCAACCCAGACTGATGTAGTCAGCAAAATTTTCATTCAAAATTATGGAGAATCAAGATATTTCCATGACAAAGAATAACAGAAGAAATTTATGACCACCAACCAACCCTAGAAAGAGTACTGAAAGACAAACTACATAGAGATAAAAATGAACACAATCCCCAAAACAACAACAGAAATAAACCACCAGGTAGGATAAGCAATTAAATAAGGGGACAAACAGAAATCAAACAACTGAAACAAAATATGGCAAAGTCGAGCCAGTACATATCAGTGATATCCATAAATGTAAATGGCCTCAATTAACCTATAAAAAGAAATAGACTGACAGAATGGATCAAGAAACATGATCCCACAATATGCTGTATACAAGAAACACATCTGAACCAACAGGAAACTCATAGGTTAAAAGTCAAAGGGTGGAAAAGAGTATTCCATGCAACAGGAACACAGAAAAAAGCAGGGGTAGATATTCTATTGGCAGACAATGTGAACTTCAAACCTAAAATGATTAAAAGAGATAGAGAAGGTCACTATATACTCATTAGTGGAAAAATTCAAGAGGAAGAACTAACAATCGTACATATAGATATGCAACAAATGCAGGAGTACCCAACTATATAAGAGAGATACTAATGCACATGAAAAGCCAAATACACAAGAACATAATTATAACAGGGGGTCTTAACATCCCATTGTCACAAAGATATAGATGACCTAGACAAAAAGTCACCAACAAAATAACAGAACTGAATCATACCTGTGAGCAATTGGACTTAGTAGATCTTTACAGAGTGTTTCACCCAACCACATCAGAATACACATTCTTCTCAGCAGCACATTTGACATTCTCCAAAAGACCATATATTATCCCATAAAACATTTTTACTAAATGCAAAGATATTGAAATTATCCCAGGCATAATGTCTGACCAAAGCATACTGAAATTGGAAATTAATGGCAAAAGAAATAGCAAAACATGCATAAATACATGGAAATTAAATAACAAACTTTTGAAAAACTAGTGAGCTAAAACTGAAAGAGGGGAATATATAGCAATAAACTGTCATATCAAGACAACAGAAGGAGCACAAATAAACAAACTAATGCTCCATCTGAAGCTTTGAGAAAAAGTTGAGCAAGCTAAACCCAAAGCATATAGAAGAGAGCAAATTGTAAAGATTAAGATAGAAATCAATGCAACTGAAACTAAAGAAACAATACAAATAATTGGAAATCAAAAAGCTGGTTTTTGAGAGAATAAACAAAATTGACAAACCCCTAGCTAACCTTAGCAAGAGAAAGAAAAAAGAACCCAAATTCACAATATATGAACTGAACAGTGGGAAATTACTATGGATCTTATGGAAATTCAAAAGATCATGAATACCTACTTTTAAAATCTCTACTCACAGAAATTGGAAAACACAGAGAAATGGACAGATTTCTAGAAACCTATGAACTACCAAAGCTCAACCAAGAAGATATAGCAATTTTGAACAGCCCAATATCAGCTACTGAAATTGAAAACATAATTAAAAACTTTCCAACAAAGAAAAGCCCATGTCATGATGGATTCACAGCTGAATTCTACAAGAAATTTAGAGAAGATTTGATGCCAGTACCCTTTAAAATCTTCAATGAAGTTGAGAAGAAAGCAATCCTCACAAAATCATTCCTGGAGGCAAGTATTACTCTAATACCAAAAATAGAGAATGATCCAATTAAAAACTATAGACCAATCTCACTATAATGAACATTAATGTAAAGATTCTCAATAAAATACTGGTAAATAGAATGCAGCAAATCATCAAGAAGATTATACATCACAACCAAGTGGGGTTCATTCCAGGAATGCAGGGATGGTTTAACATACACAAATCAATAAATGTAATACACCACATCAACAGAGCCAAAAACAAAACCACTTGGTCATCTCAATAGATGCAGAAAAGCTTTTGACAAATTCCAACACATGTTCATGGTAAAACCCCTTCAGAAACTTAGAATATATTGTGTCTACCTCAACCTTATAAAGGAAATCAATGACAAACCAACAGCCAACATTACACTAAATGGACAAAAACTGAAAGCTTTCACTTTAAAATCAGGAAAAAGAAAAGGATGTCCACTATCACCATACATTTTCAATATAGTTCTAGAAACAATAGATAGGGCAATCAGACAAGAGAAAGAAGAAAAGGAATAAAGATAGGAACAGAAGAAGTTCAATTATCACTATTTGCAGATGACATGATATTCTATATATAAGTACCAAAAAAGCCCATTAGAAGACTACTAGAGATAATAAGCAAGTTCAGCAGTGTAGCTGGATACAAAGTCAATGCCACAAATAATAATAATCCTGTAGAGAAACAAAAAACTCACTGGGAGAGAAATTATGGAAATATCGCCCTTTACAATAACTTCTACAAAAATGAAATACTATCAATAAACATAACTAAATATGCAAAAGACCTATATTTTGCAAATTATACTACACTGAAAAAGGAGATTGAAGAGGATATCAGAAAATGAAAGGATATTCCTTGCTCTTGGTTAGGAAGAACCAACATTGTGAATATGGCCACACTCCCAAAACTGTTATACACATTTAATCAATCCCAATCAAAATACCATCTGGAGCAGTGGCTCAGGGGATGGTGAGCCCATACGGCATGCGAGAGTTCGCTGGTTCAATTTCCAATCAAAATACCATTGACATACCTCACAGATAAAGAGAAAACACTCCTAAAATTCATTTGGAAACAGAAGAAACCTACAATAGCAAAGGCAATTCTAGGCAATAAAGGCAAGGATGGAGGCATCTCAATTCCTGACTTGAATCTGTACTACATAGACACAGTGAAAACATCAGCATGTTACTGGCAAAGAAATAGACCTGAGGATCAATGGAACAAATTAGAAGATGCAAGCACAACTACAAAGACACTCAGCCACCTGATATTTGACAAAGGGGCTAAATATGTCCAATGGAAGAAGGATAGTCTCTTTAATAAAATGATGTTGGAAAAATTGGCTCTTCACATGCCGAAGACAGAAAATAGATCCATGCACAAAATCATGCACAAAACTAAAGTCTAAATGGATCAAAGACCTAAATATTAAAACAGAAACACTAAATCTACTGTAAAACATGGTAGGTAAAAGTCTTGGAGACATAGGTATAGGCAGAGAATTTATCAACAAATTACAAACTGCACAGAAAACACTTCAAACAATCCACAACTGCGATCTTATATTATTGAAAAGTTACTGCACTTCAAAAGAAATCACCAACAGAGTGAAAAGAAAACCCACAGAATTTTGAAAGAATTTTAGCCAGCAACCCCTCATACAAAGGACTCATATCCAGAACATATAAAGAATTGAAAAACATCAAGCCCCCAAATTCAAAGACCCTCTCCAAAAATGGGCATTTGAGATGAACACACAGTTCTCAGAGAAAGATATACAAATGGCAAATAAATGCTGGAGGAAATGTTCACCATCACTAGTCATTCGAGAAACAAATTTAAAACAACATTGAGATTTCACCTCACTCAGGAAAGAATAGCTGCCATCAAGGAATCAACTGATATAAAATATTGGCACGGCCCCAGTGAACAAGGAACATGGCTCCACTGTTGGTGGGAATGTAGAATGGTGTAACCACTATGGAAATTCATATGGAGAATTCTCAGAAGGCTAGGATTCGAAGCCCCATTCAATCCAGCTATTATCCTCCTGGGTATTTTCCCAGAAGAACTGAAAAGTTCATATCACAGTGATATATGTGCACCCATGTTCTTAGCAGCACAGTTTATAATAGCTAAATCTTGGAAACAACCAAGATGCCAATCAACTGCAGAGTGGATGAAAAAGAGGTGGTATTTTTACACAATGGAATATTACTCAGCTATAAAAAGATGATCTTGAGGCCTTCAGAGGTAAATGGAGACAACTTGAGACTATCCTCATTAATGAAATAAATAAGAATCATATTTATAAATATCACATTGTGTCTCTAATGTAAAATGTGATAAGAACTATAAGAGTAATAAAAGCCAAAATGTGTAATTGCTGTTGTAAAAAAGAGAGGAAAAGAAACCGATCTAAGGGATATAACGGCACCTATGTTTGAGTGGGTAAAATAGATGACCATATTGCTGAATCTTTGTTTGATCTTTGAGCAGAACTGTTTGCAGTCTCACTGTTTGTATGTCTACCTATGTATCTTTTAACTTTGTAACTTGAACAACTACATCCAAAATGGCAATATGTAATTTATCAACTAGTGATTTCTTAGTGTTTTTTCTTTTTTATTATTTTCTTTTAGAATTCTGTATTGTTGCTACCCTTTTTTCTTTTGCTTTTTTGTCTTTATATAAAAAATTTTACATGCATAAGTGCTGTTGTAAAATGAGAGGAAATAGGAAGTTCTATAAAAGATATAACTGCATGAATATTTAAGTGTTTAGGATTGATAACCATACTTCTAAGTTCTTGTTGGATTGTTGAACAGATCTGTTTACAGTCTCACTGCTTTAATGTTTACTTTGTATGCCCTAGTTTTGTAATTTGAACAACTATTTCTAAAAGAACAGTATACAATTTATCAACCAATGATCTTTTACTTTTTATCCTTTTTTTGAAATTCTGTAATATTTCTACCTTTTTTCTGTTTTTTTTCTCTTTAAATAAAATAAAAATAAAAATCCTTTGGAACTAATTTACCTGAGTTTGGAAAGATTTAGCCATGCAGGTTAGTGAAATCTTGGAGTGTTAGGTGAAGCACTTGATATGCAATACTGGCAGAGATCAGATCAAGTAGTAAGAGGAATTTGAGTAGGCAAAGCCAGTCTAACAAGATTTCAGTTGGAAACAAGGCTTTCACTGGTAGTTAGACTAAAGGCCATATGCTTTGCACAATTGTAGAATATTTGTCTAAATTTTAGTCACAACCTGAGATTTTACAAGTCAATGAAACTGGGGTGTGCTCAAAGAAAGTGACAGAAAGAATGACTACTCTGTTGAAAACCCACCCAAAAGGAATCTAGGATCATTGTGACAGGGGTCACAAAACTTGTGACCTCCTTTTCAGCAAATGTTCTACACATATACTCCATATGTTTCCACATAGTTTCTGAATAGTACCAATGTTATGAAGCTCAGTTGTTGTAGAAAGCTTAGTGTTTAGTGAGAGAGGTAGATATTTTGAGGGTATCCATAGGTGATCTGTTGGTAGTCCTAAAAGTAAAGACTTTGAATTTCTATTTTCGATAAATTTAGAAAAATAAAAAACAAAACAAAAAACAAGTGGATGAAACTGAAAATAGTGGAGGTATCAATTTTGTAGAGGAAATCTCAAGGCAACTCAAAGTTCAGACTATGAGATGGTTAATACTGGCTACTTTTATCCAGATCTACAGGAGAAAATAGTAGAGTTGTATGATACATAGTTTGCAGATTTATCAGAATGAAAATATGAGTAATGTGGGGATATAGGGTTATGTGTTTGCTGCAATGACTACCTTTAGTAGAAGTAAAGTACTTCCTACAAGACAAGAGGAAATGTTGTCTTAGGGGAATCTCAGAAATCATCAGGACTCCAATCAGCACTACTGAAGTCTTTGAAAAGAGATTCCTTGAAATACTGGTTCATTCAAGGACATCTAGATAAGTGCATACTTAAGTTTAGCTATCCAAGCATTCAGAGGCTCTTGCCACAATGCTAAGGACAGACTGGCTCCTGCTTAAGCTGGAAATTGATCGTGATATCTCTTATTTGGGAATCTTCCAAGAGGCTATAAAAAGAGCAAAATATGAACCTGGGAGAATGAAGGCAAAGGTTGGGTTCACACAACTAGAAGTTGGAGATGTCAGGGATTTAGAACA
>PVLA01011062.1:0-56771 GCA_004027455.1 Hydrochoerus hydrochaeris
ATCCACTGTCCATTTCTGTCCATAGACTGGAGCTCTCCTTGTACCCCTTCTGGCTTGCTTCTGGTGAGTGCTTAGTTACCTGCGGCTCGGGGAAGCAAGTAGCACTCAAGACTGGCACCATATGAGGTCACTGGGTCCCTCTGTCGCCGCCCTTTCCAATCTCACGGTTCACTAGGCAACCTCGTTTGTGCAGGTGAGCAGGTGGGGCTGTGGTCTCTGGAACCTTCCTCAGAGGGCTGGCGTGGGGTAGAGTGGCAGAAAGGCAGGAGCTGTGACTTGGCGGAGGCCTGTGGTACAGGCCGCGGGGACGTGCTCCAGCCTCAGTGAGGACACTGGGCTCCCTCCTAGAGGGGCCCTAGAAGTACGAGACCCCCCAACCCCGTGCATGCAGGCACTTGGCCAGGAGAGAAGGGGATTTAGGCAAGGAGTGAGCTGAAGCCGGCCACAGCGGGGTGGGGAGGCCTGTGGGGGTCCTGACCAGCGGGCATGGAGAGTGGTGTAGGCACCCCAGGAGGATGCCCGGCTGGTGGGTGGAGGGAGGCTGCAGAGGGCCGAGCAGTGCCTAGGGCATGTATGGACTCAAGCGAGGCCTGGGAGTCCCCGTCCCATGTGTGCTGGCAGAAGGGCTCTGGGCAGGGATTCCCGGTCATGGAGTGGTGGAGGCAGGGTCCAGGTACAAAGGATGGCAGTTGCTAGGGGGAAGATGGCCTGGCTGGCCTGGCCTCGCAGGGGCTGTGAGAGCAGAGGCCCAAAGGCAGAGAGCCACCGCAACAAGTAGGAGAGGAGACTTCCCAATGTGAGTTCCTGGTTGTGTAAAGGCCCTGCGGCCACTGTGCTGGGCTAGGAGCAGCCATGCTGGGCAAATTGGCCAGCACAGGCAGGGAGAGAAGCAGTTGCTTGGGGATTGCCTTACAAGGCGCCCTGCAGCTCCAAGGCTGCTGCGCTCCTGGGCCACCACGTGCTCTGCTGCTGGCGGCCGCAGGAGCGGGAGAGGAGCAGGAGCGGAGGGGGCGGGGCCGGCAGGGCACCGGCTGGGGGCCCTGTGTGGCAACCACTGTCAGTGGTGACGCTGCAGCATCGACTGCAGCTGGGGACCCACCGCCCTGTCCCAGCGACCGCTATGACCCCTCCCGCACGCCCCTGCGCAAACCTGTCACGCCTGGCGCGCCCCCTGCCAGGACACGCGCAGCCCACGCAGCTCGTGATGCGGTGGCCGGGCTGCGG
The DNA here is from genome assembly GCA_004027455.1 of Hydrochoerus hydrochaeris. Lineage (NCBI taxonomy): Eukaryota > Metazoa > Chordata > Mammalia > Rodentia > Hydrochaeridae > Hydrochoerus > Hydrochoerus hydrochaeris. Next base: position 1,225 of record PVLA01011062.1, read on the forward strand.
AGATCGCCCACTCTCGAGAGGTTCCAAGGGCCGAGCTGCGGAGGGGCGGCCCGCCACACGGGTGGCCGCGGTCGTGACAGGTGGCTGTGAGCAGGGCTGCAGGTGCTTTCGGATGGGTTGGTGACCCGGGTGGCACGTGCCTGTGGGTGCTGTGCAGCTGTGGAGGGACCAGTGGGGGAGGGTTCTGGGCTGTGGCGGTGGGAGGTGGCCCAAGGGGCGGGGTGGGGGCCCCCCAAAGCCCTTGGAAAGCGCGAGCCTTTTGGTTCCAAGGTGTGGAGGCAAGCGGAGGCGGGGGTGGGGTGGGAGGGGTGGATAGGCGTGGGTCACCGTGGGGTGCCAGCCCTGGGGACAGGGAGGCGGGATGTGGGAGATGGTCATGGGGGAGGGGCGGCTCGAGCCGGGCGGGTAGGGGGCGCGGCCGAGGCCGAGGGCCCAGGGCTGGCCCTCACTGGGGACTGCCGCTTCGCTTCCCGCAGGGCAGGCGCGCTGCTGCGCAAGGAGCAGACCTAGGACATCGGCAGCGTCTAGGAGACCCGGAAGAAGCTGGGAGTGTGCAGGCCTGGACGTGCTAGTGTGTCTGCGACGTGTGCGCAGGCACGGGACGGTGCGTGGGTGTCTCTGGGTGTGTGGCCACCAGTGAACTGAGGCGCGTGGGTGTTCCGGCGCGTGTCAGTGGCTGTGAATGTGTGCGCGTGCGCCAGGGTTGGGGGTACGGGCCCTTTCCAGCTCCTTCGGCAAGAACCCCCTACCCCTTCTACTCCCTCCTCCCCTCCCTCCCTTCCCCTTCCCTATCCTGATTGGCACGGCCACCTCTCCTCATCTACCCCTGCACCCAGGGGTGCCTTCTCTGATGTGGTGCTGGTGCAGGAGCGGGGCTCAGCACACCTCGTGGCCCTCGAGTGCATGCCAAAGAAGGCGCTGTGCCGCAAGGAGGCTCTGGTGGAGAATGAGATCCCTGTGCTCCGCAGGTGGGTCTGGCCCACGCTGGCCAGGTGGTCCGGGTGGCCTTGGTCATGATTGGCAAGCCCAGTGGGGAAGGGATGAGGGGAGGCTGTCTGTGGGGGTCCAGGCCCAGGTGGCCACAGGGACTTTCTGTCATACCTGCAGGGTCAGCCACCCCAACATTGTGGCCCTGGAGGATGTCCACGACGGCCCACCTCACCTGTACCTGGCCATGGAGCTGTGAGGAGCCTGGGAGTAGGGTGGGGGGCTGGGCAGTGCAGGGGAGCCAGGGCCAAGAAGCTGCTGACACCTGCTCTCCGCAGGGTGACAGGCGGTGAGCTGTTTGACTGCATTATGGAGCAGAATTTCTACACCGAGCAGGACGCCAGCCACCTGGTGGGGCAGGGCCTCGGGCTCTCTCCGACCTGCACGGCCTGGGCATTGTGCACCGAGACCTCAGCTGTGGTGCACAGTGCCCCTCCGCGGAGCCTGCCCGTGCAGGGCCCCATACTGCCCTGGTGCTGGGGCTGCACCAGGCCGACCCAGCCCGTTCCCTGACCTCTCGTGTAGCCCAAAAACCTCCTCTATGCGACCCTTTTGAGGACTCAAAGATCATGATATCCGACTTTGGACTCTCCAAGATCTAGGCTGGGAACATGCTGGGCATGTGTGGGGGAGCAGGTCACACACTCCAAGGCTGCCTGGGGCCGGGCAGGCCACGGATCCCAGGCAGCCGAGGGGCTGGGGAGCTGTTGCCCACTCCTGGGGCCACAAAGGCCCAAGCCAGCGGCATGGTGTGCTTGTGCATGCGTGCATGTGTGGTGTCTGCCTGTCTGGCCCCGGCCCCGGCCCCGGCCCCGGCCCCGGCCCCGGCCCCGGAGCTTTTGGAGCAGAAACCCTACGGCAAAGCTATGGATGTGTGGGCCCTGGGTGTCATCTCCTACATCCTAAGAGTGACCCGCGGGAAGGCTGGACTCCCGCCTGCCTGCACCCTGTCGGGTTGGGGGAGAGAAAACAGCGACCCCGAACTCTTCAGCCAGATCCTGAGGGCCAGCTATGAGTTCAACTCCCCCTTCTGGGATGACATTTCCGAATCGGGTAAACTTGGGCCTAGCCCTGGCCCTGGGCGCAGGAGGGGAGGCCACCACAGGGACAGGTGCTGACCAAGCTCCCCTACAGCCAAAGATTTCATCCGGCTCCTTCTGGAGCGAGACCCCCAGAAGAGGTTCACGTGCCAGCAGGCCTTGCAGCACCTGTGGTGAGTGCCACCCCGCGAGCTGCCCCCTGGCCTTCGGGCCTGCTCCACCTCCAGCCTTTCCCAGGATCTCTGCGGATGCGGCCTTGGACAAGGACATCCTGGGCTCCGTCAGCGAGCAGATCCAGAGGAACTTCACCTGGACACACTGGAAGGTCAGCAGGGAAATGCCCCGGGCTGCTGTGGGCCTCAGGGTCTGGGGCTGCTTCAGGGCAGTCAGGGTACGACTGACCGTGGCCCCCCACTCCCCACTTCCCACAGAGAGCATTCAATGCCACCTCGTTCCTGTGCCACATTTGTAGGCTGGGACAGAGCCCGGATGGTGAGGAGACTACATGGCAGTGTATGACTCGTCACAGCCACCCTGGCCTGCAGACTGGGTGGCCTCTCAAGTGGTGATGCCCAAGTGAGTGGGGCCGAGAGCCAGGTGGGGTGGAGCCCACTGCCCAGAGGGCAGAGAGGACAGGGCTGGGGTAGCAGGAGTAGCAGAAGGGCAGCGAAGGCAGGTGGGTGCCCCTGCGACCCAATAGTGCGTGGAGACCACCAGCTCCTGATCACCTCTTTTTCCTCCTCCATCCTAGGCGGAGACGTGGCTGTGGCGCATGGTGCAGGCGCAGGGGTGGGGTCCCCCCAGTCTGTCCCCAGGCTCTGCCCTTGCTTAAGGCCAGGTGTTCCTCTTCTGGGGTCAGTGTCCCCCTCCAGATGCCCAGGAGGTTTGGCAAGCGAGCCCCAGGGGCCATCCCTCTCTCCCTCACAGGCACGCACACATGCACGCATGGCTGTCCTGTGCTTCGCTGACTGTGGGTGGCCTTGCTTGTGTTATGCCCCTGTGGGTTTCCCCAACAATACAGGCAGAGTAACGGGCACTGGAGAGCTGGGGTGAGGCAGGTGTAGTGTCCTGGTCCCCCAGGGGATGGATGTGGAGGAAGGGGCCTCACAATGGACCTTGCTCCCCTAATCACAACAGAGCTTCCTGTTCTTGACCTCCAACCCTCCCTGATCAGGCTACTGGCCACCAGGTAGCTACCCAAGTGGTCTGACTATGTCCAGCATGGGGTCTGTGGCAGGAGGCTCCTCACGGGCCCTTGCTATGTCTGGGTCCCCGGGCCCACTGCAGTGAACTCAGGGACCAGAGGGGCTTGCCAGGGGCTCAGCCCAGGGCTGGAACTGGGCTCAGGGTTGAGGCCAGAGGGCCTGGCTGCCAGTGGAGAGCAGCGGTGGCCCTGTCCTACCAATGTGGAAGCAGGGACAGCTCCTCTCTGTGCTGGCACAATGCCATACCTTCCTGAGCCCATAAATCTGAGGCTACCTACAGCCCACCCCACGTGTCCGACATTGGACCACACAGCCCAGTCCCACCCTGTCTGGCTGGCCCTCCACCCCCACGCTGGGCCAGGTCTCTCTGCTTCTTTCTGGGGTCTCTGCTGCCTTGCCTGTAGGTCACAGAAGGTTGGGCCTCGGGTGTTTGCCAGGTGCTGGGCACGCATGGGCGCATCAGAGGAGGTGCCTGCCCTCCGCAGGGGGGGACTGGGAGGGGAGTGGTCTCGCCAGGATGGCAAGACCCCAGTGCCTCAGCCTGGGCGGCCCTGACGCTGCAATTTGGCCTCCGGCCGGCAGGGCGCACCATGGTCACAACTTTCGACCGCCCCTGGCTACCGCTGGACCCTTCAGTACTTGGGGCAGCGGCAAGGAGGGAGAATGCGAGGAGAAAGCTTGGGGTCACCTGCGGATGTACAGTCCTGGGGTCCAGCAGGCTCCGGCTGAGTGGGTGGGAGAGGGTCGGCGGCTGGCGGAGGAGCCACCCTGACACTGTCGGGTGAGGTGCTTGGGAGCAGGGTGCAGAGAGGGGCGTCTTTCCTGGGCATTGAGGGGCATCCCCCACACCTGGGACAAGCAGGGTGAGGCTTGGAGCATGCTTGTGGGTGACAGGGGTTCCAGAAAAGCCGCATCCGGAGGGCCACTCTGGGACAGGGGGCCATGCTGGGTGGCCAGTGTGACCATTTGCCAAGGAGGTTTTAAGTGGGGTGGCTTGGGGAGGAGGAGTGGTGACGTGGGTTTGGATGTGGCAAGTTGGAGTTGCCTGAGGGACAGGAAATAGAGACAGAGCCCCTTTTCGCAGACCCGCAGCCAGCCTTGCAGTGCAGACAGAGATGCTGCAGGCAGCACTGCAGAGAGCACTCACTGTGCGCCACTCACTGGTCGGACCACGCATAGGTTCGCTTGGGACTCGTCTGTGAATGAGAAAATTAGAACCTCATCGTCGTTTGCCCTTTCCCCATGGGGAAAGTGAGGTACAGAGAGGCTGAGACCACACTGCCCCAGTGCCAGTGGGGTGGGCCTGGGACATAAGAATGGTGTGGGGGGCTGGGGATTTAGCTCAGCAGCATAGGCGCCTGCCTTGCAAGCATGTGGTCATGAGTTTGATCCCCGGTACTGATGATAAAAAAAAAAGAAGAAGAACGGTGTGGGGCTGCTTTCCACCTCTCCCTCTGAGACTGCAGTGTCAGTGTGCTGGGGGACCCAGCCTGGATTTCAGGGTGGTCCTTGAAGGTGCTGTCTGCCTCCAAGTCCCATTCAGTGGGAACCAGGGCTTTTCCTACGGTGGGAGGGCTGCTCCCAGAAGTGGGTGCATGTGGGATGCAGCTGGTGGGGGGGGGCGCTGGCACAGGCCATGAAGGAGTCAGGGGGCTGCCAGAACCCAGGGGAGAAGCCAGGCGGTCTCTGAGTGGGTGCGGCAGGCTGCACAGTCCTCGCTGCCTGGCACTGCTTATGTCTGTGGTGACAGTGTTTGCCACCGAGCTTACCTTTCCCCTGGGCACCCCACCTCCACCTTTTGACCCTGCTGGCAAGATCAAAGGATTGGCTGTTTTAGAAATCATGAAGAACCCCAATTTGAGGGGAGCTGGAAGAGGAAGTGGCTGTAAGGGGCGTGAGGAGACTTTTCCAAGAGGGCACCAAGGAGCCACTGAAGGCTTTTTTTTTTCTGGTATAGGGAATCAAACTCAGGACCTTGTGCTTGCCAGGCAGGTGCTTTTAACACTGAGCTATATCCCTGTCCCTGAAGACTTTAAGCAGGACAGAAATAGAGATGGCATTGGAATTTTGCTTAAGAATGCTTTCCACTTGGGAGTGGTGGCACTCACCTGTCATCCCCACACTAGGAAGGGGATGCTGAGGCAGAAGAATCTCTAGCAGTTCAAGGCCAGTTTGTGAGATCTTGTCTCCTCACCTCTCCCCCCAAAAAGTGCTTTCTGGTATTTTTCGGCCCTGTCTGGCCCCTCTTGACAAATATAAAATCCACACACCCATTTGTGCAGCTCTCCTTCCTCACACCCCAGTGGGATTCTGACAGTCCTTGTCCTGTGAGCCAGGTCCTGCCCTCACAGAGTCCCCTGAGTGGAGGCCCAAGGGCTTTTGGCCAATTTCTCCTTGTAGTTCTTTCACCTGTTGCCTTATGTAATTTTAAGCTATGTTATTAAGAGCATGTGTGTTGACAACGGCTATATATTTCAGGTAGGTCGAGTATTTTATCAAATCTGTAGTGACAGGCACTAGTACATAGCATTGCTTTTCTCTGCTCTACTTTGTCCGACAGTAATAGCATAACTATTCCTTTTTGTTACTATTTGCTTGGTATATCTTTCCATCCTCTCAAACTTAAAGGTTTTTTCATTGAAATGTAATTCACCTACTATGAAATGTATCCTTAAAAATGCACAGTTCAGTGGTTTTTTTGTGTATACTTTTGGAGTTTCGCGACAGTCTCCAACCTCTGATTCCAGAATATTTTCATTACTCCAGAAGAAAACCACGTACCATTAGCTTTCCCTGAGCACTCCTCAGCTCATGGCAGCTACTAATCCACTTCCTCAGAGCCGTGGCGGTCTCCTGCCTTAGCCTCCTGAGTCACAGGGTGGTGGGCTCGCACCGCACGTTTGGTTTTTAAACACTGTGATAAGGGTGTGTGTGTGTGTGCGCGCGTGCGCGCGCGCTCACAAAGTATATTGGCATGTAGTTTTTCTTGTGATATATTTGGAATTAAGGTGATACTGACATGTAAAGTGTCCGTACTTCTTTATTTTCTCAGTTTGTGATAGATTAGGTTTTTTTCTCTAGTGATTTTATGGAATGCATCAGCAAAGGTATGTGGTTTTGGGTATTTGTGGGAAGATTTTGTTATTCCATTCATGTGCTAGTTTCAAGTCTATTCTGATCTCCCTTTCTCTTTTTTTTTCCTTCCTTCCTTCCTTTTTTTTTTTTGTCCTTTTGAGACAGGGTCTCGCTATGCAGTGCAGGCTGGCTTTGAGCTCACTTTATTTATTTATTTGCTTGTTTATTTGGTACTTGGGATCCAATTCACGACCTCATCTTTACGAGGCAAGTGCTAAGCCACTGAGCTATAACCCTGGCCCTTGTGTTTTGGAGACAGGGTCTTGCTCTGTAGTTCAGGCTGGCATTGGACTCTCAGTGATCCTCCTGTCTCAGCTTCCCAAGAACTGGGATAACAGGCATGTGCCACCACATGCCAGTTTAAGTCTTTTCTAATTTCTATTATTTTTTATTGGACCTGTTGGCTATTTAGAAGTGTGGGTTTTTGTTTTGTTTTGTCTTTTTGAGACAGGGTCTTGCTATGCAGTTCAGGCTGGCCTTGAGCTCACTTCATAGCCAGGCTGGTCTCGAACTCATAATGATCCTCCTGCCCCAGCCTCCTGAGTGCTGGGATGACAGGTATGCATCATCATGCCTGGCTGAAGTGTATTATTTAATCTCTGGATTTTTAGATTTCCTCAACTGATTGGTTCTGTTTCTCTTTTCCTTCTGTTGCTTCTAGTCACTGCTCCTTGTGCTGTGACCTAGGTTGGAGCTGTTCTTCAAATGTTCTATGTCCTTGCTAATTTTCTGTGATTAAAACTGAGAGAATTGTTGCCCTGATTGACACGTTTTGAAATTTTGTTGTAGTTTTCTTCTTTTTTTATTTCTTCTTTTTATCCTTGAAATAAAATGGAATTTAACAAAAAAGAAAGTGAAAATTCAAATGACAGTTGGATATTTTAATGCCACATTTTTTTTGTCTTTTTGAGACAGGGTCTTGCTATGCAGTTCAGGCTCCCTTGAGCTCACTTTGTAGCCCAGGCTGGTCTCAAACTCACAACAATCCTGCCTCAGCCTCCTGAGTGCTGGGATTACAGGAGTGAGCCACCACGCCCAGCTTAAGCCACATTTTCAATAATTGATAAACCTAGACAAAGTCTCAGCAAGTCACCAAATTGCCCAAACTTGTGATCCTCCTGCCTCAGCCTCCTGAATCTCTGGGGCCTAGGTGTATTCTAGCATGCCAGAGATTGCTCTGCTTTTAGCACTTTGACTGTTACCCTGCCACCTTCTGGCCACCATCTTTTCTGATGAGAATTTAGATGTCAGTTTGATTCTGGTTCTCTTCTAAATGGGTCATTTTTCTATTCAAAATCATCTTTGACTTTATTCACTCACTTCTGAGACAAGGTCTCATTCTGTAGTATAGGCTGGCCTCAAACTAGCGAACTCCTCCTGCCTCAGCCTCCCAAGTGCAACCAGATAGAATGGCGGCTTTTGCTTGAGCATATTCATCCATGTCCCTACATCCCTCCCTGTCTACCTTTGCAGCAGCTCTTCTTTCTAGGTTCCACAGGAGAGAGAACACATGCAATTTGTGATTTTCTCAAGTAGCTTTCCCCTGCAGTACGCAGTATCTGCTGTGTCTACTAAGGGTGTTTTCTAGTCGTTAAAATGTGTGTCAACTGGTTTAAAATGTTTAGCTTGAGCCAGGTGTACTGGTGCACACTGTGGGACCAGCACTCTGGGAGGCTGAGGCAGGAGTATCACATGTTCAATCCCAGACTGGCTAATTTAGTGAGCCTCTGTGTCCAAAACTTTGTATTTTTGTGTTTGTTTTGCTTTGGTTTTTGAAACAGGATCACACTATGTGGTCCAGACTGGCTTTGAACTCCTAGAGATCCTCTCTCTCCAGTGTGCTGGGATTAGAGGCACGTGCCACCATGCCTAGCTCAAAACAATTGTTTGTAAGAAGAGCTTGGGATGTGGTGCAGTGCAAAGGCCCTGGGTTCAAATCCCAGGACTGGCGAGCTGAGCTCTTGACCCTGGGACAAGTTGCTCCTAACTCAGTGGGCCCTTTGTGTCAGGGCAGAGGATGGCTGCTCTTCAGAGTCAGCAGGGCAAGCAGACCACAAGGAATGGGCACAGACTCAGGACAGGTGCCACCTACTCCCACCATCCTCACCCAGTGCCCATTGCCAGTCCTGCGCCTTCACCTGCCCCTCAACTGCTTTACCGATCCAAAAGGGTTCTCTTAGCAAGTTTTGTTTGTTCTTTTGAAACAGGGTTTCGTTGGTGTAGCCTAGGTTGGCCTTGAACTCGTGGTGGTCCTCCTGCCTCAGCCTCCGAGTGCTGCCTCACCTGGCTGCTCTCATCAATGTTGTCAGCTTTCTAGTCACTTTTTGCTGGAGACCTTTGCCAGGATCCGCGTTTGGCCACAGCCAGAGTCTCGCCCTTCCCGCCACTTTTTTGTCCCGTCCTTTGGATGACTCTCATAAACACCTTAGAGCTAGCTACTTCAAAATCCTGCCTTATTTTGTGAGGCAGTGGCTGGCTCTGTTTTGGACATGTTATGTTTTCTGCATGTTTGAGTGTTTCAGTTTCTTTGTTTCTCTCTCTTGACTTTTGGATTAGAGGAGATTTATCCTTCATTGTTTGATTCTCAAGCAGTCTATGTATATCCCTGCAATAGTCACTCATCCTGTTGAAGCTCTGAAGTGAGTCAATATCAAAATGGCCATGAGAGGGCAGGCCTGTCATACCAATGCTGGGAGGCTGAGACAGGAGGATTCCCATGAGTTCAAGGCCAGCCTGAACAGGCAGTTTCTTTCTTTCTTTCTTTCTTTCTTTCTTTCTTTCTTTCTTTCTTTCTTTCTTTCTTTCTTTCTTCTTTCTTTTCTCTTTCCTTCTCCCTTCTCCTCCTCCTCTTCTTCCTCCTTCTTTTTGTAACAGGACTTGAACTCATGACTGCACTTGCTAGGAAGGCACTTTGCCACTGAGCAATATTCCTGGTCCTGAACGATGAGTTTGAAGCCAGCCTGGGCTACATAATGAGACCCTGACCAACAAAAAAAAAAAGAAAAAGAAAGAGCACCCACCCACCGCAGCAGCGCACTTCCATTTCCAGTTTCCGGTGCTAGATGTGGCTGGGCTGGGAGGTCGTCACGCCTGAACTGAGGAACTAGCAGAATAGGAGTGGCATGGCTGGCCAGGGCAGGGCCTCTAGCTGTTGAGGGGGCTGGGGGTGTGGCACGATGCCAGGTGCCTTGGGGCCAGCAGACTTCAAGGCGCACCTACAGCAGCCCTGCCGGGAGTGCGCTGGGGACCAGGCACAGGCTCCTGCAAGACAGGTCTGGAACCTGTCCCTCCTGTGCCCTCAGCATATGAGTCCCAGCTGGAGGATCAGGAGTGGACACCAACTGCAAGGGCCCCAGGGGGCACCGGCTGGGCAGATATGGCAGCCTAGAGTGATCACAGTGGGGCTTCCTGCCAGGGTGCCAGGCTGCAGGGAGCAAACGAGCAAGGCTGGAGAGGACTAGGACTGGGGGACGCGCAGCATCTCTCTTACCTGGGCATTTAGAAAAAGACCCCAAACAACCAAACCGAAGCAACAGACACAGAGCTGTGTCCCAGTTCTGCTAAGACAGCACATTTTGAAATCATATAACATCCAATGTAAGCGTGATGTAGGGGCTTAGGGACGGGGGCTCGCTGTGCAGTCCAGGCTGGCCTTGAACTCATGGCGATCTTCCTGCCTCCACCTCCCGAGTCCCGGGATGACAGGTGCGCACCACCATGCCTGGCTCCTTGCATGTTTGTGCCCTGGACGGACTGTGTGTGGCCAGTGTGGGCAGCATAGCCCCTGATGGAGGGTGGGGCCCACCTCAGCCGGGCCTGCTGGGGCTGTGTTTGCTCTTACGCAGCCTGTGCTCAACCTTGCTATTTGTATGGGCCTGTCCCACTCTAGGTAAAATCTGTAGAACCGGCAAATGAATCAGGCACCCAAGCTCAAGTGCCACATGATTTCTCCTAGGTGAGAAACCTGCAGCGTAAATAAAAGAGCAAGGAAAAGACAGTAAGAAATGGGGAGACAGATCTTTTGCAAAATGGAAGGGGACAGGAGATGGGGGGAAGGAGGGAAGGGGAGCAAACTGGAACGAAGATGTGTTCTGCGTGCGTCCCAGTGCCCCATGAGGAGTGCGCTCATTGTACCTGCAAACGTGCCCTGATAAAAGCAGAAATTTAAAGAAGATCACATAGGCTGAGCATGGTGGCTCATGCCTGGAATGCCAGCACTCAGGTGGCAAGGCAAGACGGTCACTGTGAGTCCAAGGCCAGCTTGGGCCATGCAGCAAGACCCTGTCCATCCTCACCTCTTTTTTGTGGGGTGATCTATTTGTTCTCTGATTTTGTCACAAGGCAATGTCACTAATGTTTCCCTGGTGTCACATGAGAGCAGTGGCCCCAGAACTACTCTCCTTTCTCCAGGTTGTCACCTCAGAGCCTCCTATTGTTCTTGTGTCACATGCTTTGGTTTTTGGTGACAGGGTCTCGCTATGTAGCTCAGGCTGACCTCAAGCCCACTGTGCTGGGGTGATACCTTCCAGCTGCCCTCTGCTCTGCCTTGTCACTGTGGCAGAGGAAGACAGTTTCACAGTCCCTGCAATGACTGCGAGGACAAGGACCCCAGCAGTGCCGGCGTGCAGGAGAGATGGAAGTCTTCCAGTTGTCTTGTCACTGCCACGTGCCACACTTTGCCAACCATACCATGTCCCTCCCCGACTCCCCAAGGCGCTCAGAAGCAGCCGGCCTCGCTTGGGTATCTTAAATAAACCGTTTATTCAGGAGGAATGATTAAAGAAAGCAGTCATAATGTGCATTACAAAAACAAGCGCAGCCCACGCCTAAGTTCAAGGGTGACAAAGGACTGGCAGCCCCCCGGCCCGGTGTGGCTTCGCTGCGTGAGCCATGTGTCTGCAGCCTGGCCCCTTCCCTACCTCTGGAAGCCACAGCGTCTGTGCAAGCCCCCCAGCTGCCAGCCATGGCCTTCCTCCTCCCTCTCCCTCCCTGCCAGAGACCCCACCGCCCTGGGGCTGTCTCAAAGGGCTCCAGGGGTCCCATCACAGCTTCCTGGGGAGGAGGACGGACAGGGCGTCAGATGGCTCCCAGCCAGAAGCCACCTAGAGAGGCTGTCCCTGGGGACGCAGGGCAGCTGTCAATTGCAGGGTCTGGTATTCACCGAGAGGCCCGAGCCCAGGTCATACAAGCAGGGAGGGTCTGCACTGGTGGGAGTGACCAGCCCCTCCCCGTAAGTGGCCACTGTGGACTGAGAAAGGTCTGGGAGCAGGTCCCTGGACAGGGGGAGGTAGCATAGACAGCCACCCAGAATGGTCCCTTGGCTAGAGAACCCCCCAAGAGGAAAGTAACAGTCGCAGAAGAGGCAGGTGCTGGAGCATGGGGGACAGGCCAGTGGGCCTGGCTGGCCCCTAGGCACATTTCATGGGTTCCCATGGCTGTCCCAACTGGGCACCCGTGTGAGGTATTGAGCTCTCCCTCCCCCCAGCCCCCGGTGGCTGTGCCTCCCCTCCCCCCGTCCCCGAAGGGGGCTGGGTGGGGGGGCAGCCCTCGGCCCCTTGGGGCCTTATGTGGCATCCAGCTCAAAGACCCCATCACTGGTGGGGGTGGTAAAGAAGGATGGGGGGTTGGGGGTGGTGGAGTCCTGGCCCTGCGTGCGCTGCTCCTCCAGGCGCAGACTACGCTCAAAGTCCAGCAGCTGCCCCATGAAGTTGAAGTTGGGGGAGATGTTCCACTTCTTCCGCCTCACCAGGTCGTAGGCATCGTTAAGGGACAGGTGGAGCTTCTGCATGAGGTAGGCCACGGTGACAGTGACAGAGCGGCTGACCCCTGCCAGGCAGTGGACGAGCACCCCACAGTTCTGCGACAAGGCCTCATCTAGATAGGGCAGTACAGGGTCGGTGACTGGGGCGCAGCCACGCCAGATGGAGAGAAACGGGCCCTGGTAGCCCTCAGTCTGCCCTCCCCCAAGTGCCGTCAGGGAAGGGGGGTCAGGCCGGGGTGGGTGAGGGGGCATGGGACTCACCAATGAATGTGATGGCCTCCGGAAAGAACTGGGACAAGTTCTGGCTCCAGTGGTCCGAGATGGGGATCTGCTTGTAGTGGAAGTCACCGTTCTTCTCGAAGAGGTTTGGGAGGTTGGGGGTGACATTGAGGATGTAGCGGATTCCCAGCTTAGCCAGACTCTCCAGGTTGGCCGAATCGCGGGCACAGCCCAGGTAGAGGTTGGGCAGGATCTGGACTGGGAAAGAGGGCAGCGGCCCTGCAGGCGGGGGTGTCGTGCCCTCGGAATCCAGGCCACAGCTCATGGAGTCGCGCTCAGCCTCAGCCTCGGAGCAGTCAGAGGCCAGGTATAAGTTGCCCAGCCCCACGACGGGCATGGGGCTGGGCACTGGTGCCAGGCTCGAGCCTGCCCGGCTGCTGAGGCTGCTGATGCTGGTCTCACACAGGTGGGGGCACTCAGCCTGGAACCTGCTGAAGCCGCCTGCAAGGAGAGACAGTGCCACTGACCATCACGGGCCTCATACTAGCAGCAGGGGGCCGGGGCACACCAGGGTCCATGCAGGGCCCCAGAGGCAGAGCTTGAAGCTGGCAGCTTCATTGACACTGGGAAGTGTGGGCTGCTGTTTCGCTGCAGGCCCAGCACCTGCAGTAGCTGCTGGGTGTCTGAGTTGCTGGCTGGGCCGAGCTGCCCCGAGGGGCCTCAGAGCCCCAAGGCTGAGTGGGGTTGGGGGTAGAGGCTGAGTGAGCAGCGATGCGCGGTAAGCTTCAGAAGGGACAGTCAAGTGTGAGTTCGCTGTCTGAGCACCGCAGTGGGCATGGGAGACAGTGTGGCAGCTCCAGTGTGCAGGACAGGCTCTCTGCCGTTGGGCTGGGGCTGGGGGCCTGCACACCTGACATTTTCTATGTTTCTATCCCCAGTGCAGCCCCAGGAACTTTCCTAGTGATCCACGGAGTGGAACATGGCGACGGCTGGGTCTTGAGCTCAAGCTGAGCCCCTGAGGACAGGAGCTGATAGGCCCGTGGCAGCCCGCCTGTCCTGTACCCCGCCCTCCTCTCCGCCCCTTGTCCAGCATGGCTTGTCCAGGAGCCCTTCTTGGACAGCGTGCTCTCCTGCCACTGGCTCAAGTGCCTGCCCCACATGTGTAGTTCAAGCTGTCCTCGAGCTTGCTGGGCTTCTCCTGCCTCAGCGTCCTGTGCGCAGTGCCACTTTGTTCTTGAGCATCCGGTGAACCACACAGGCCAGTCAGGTTCTGGTGCTTAGGGGCAAAGTGCATGCCCAAGCTCCCTCCCCTCAAATCGGCCTGGCCTGCAGTCTAGGAGGGAGGCTCCCCCTCCCACTTTAGCCATAGAAACTTGGGGCGCCCTTGGTCAGCCGAGCATGTACCCCCAGAGGGCTCTGCTCCCACCTGTTCCTCCACTTACCCTGCAGGTAATAGGCCAGGTAGCCTTCTTCGCGCAGCTTCTGCAGCAGGGTACCCAGCACCGACTCAGCCTCCCACTCCTCGGCCTCCGCCTCGGCGTCTCCGCGCCAGCGCCTGCTGCCACCCTGGTCGTACAGCAGCACGGGCGCGGGCGGCGGCGGCTGCAGCGGCGGACCCGGCAGCAGCGAGCGCACCGACAGGCTCCCTCTCCGCAGGCGGCGCAGCAGCAGCGTGGGCAGCGCCACGCTCAGCGCCCCGCCGATGCGTGCCGCCTCGTACAGCTCGCGGCTGCGACAGTCCAGGAGCAGCAGGCGCGGGCGCGGGGGCGCCAGCTCGTGGCGCAGCCACAGGCAGGAGCGGCCCAGGCCCTCCATGGGCTCACGTCGCGGGGCGGCGGGCACTGTGGAGAGAGGGGAGGCGCCACGCGTGTGAGGCGCCCAGAGTCCCGCGGGATTCCCGCGCCGCCCACGGGGAGGACACCCAGCGGGGCACCCCCAAGAAAAATGCCTGAGCGAGCACCGGGGCGCAGCTCCCCGCTTCGGCCAGGTGCAGGGCAGTGGAGTCTCCCGGAATTGCTTCTTGAGTGTGAGCGTCCGACCTCGGGCGCGCGGGACAAGAGTGGCGCTCAATCCAGGGGCCTCAGCGACCCCCCTCGGGGCTGACCTGGCCCCATTGCCCCCTCCAGTCCCCCGAGCACAAAGGGAGAGAGACCTGGCGCGCGATTCATCGGCAGGCGGCCGCGCGTGGACCTTCTGGCCACAGCTACTGCGACGGCAGGGCGCGGGCACCGGAGGAAGTCCCAGGGGCCGGAGTGGCGCGGGGCTGCGCAGCAGACTCGCACGTGGAAGCGGAGCCTGAGGCGACGCGTCCTGCACCGCGACCCAGTTTGCACCTTGGGCGCCCGGTCCGACAGGAGTAGCAGCCCCGGGGGGCGGGCCGGGGCGGGGCGGCGGGGCGGGCTCGGGCAGACCAGCCAACAGCGGCGCGAGCCAGAGGGTCGGGTGGGCCTTGAGAGTGGCGGGCTGAGCCGCAGCTTCACCAGGGCGGGATGGGATCAGGGCAGAGGCCAAGGGCAGGTTGGGGGCCCAGCAAGGGACCAGTTGCAGCTACTCTGGCAGGCACCAGCTTGGTCCCTGTGTGGGGGAGGGGAACGGGGGACACTAAGGCCCAGGGCCCCTGCCCCAGAAGCCGCTTCCAGCAAGTCACTCAGCCATCCTGGCCCAGCCTAAGTCCCTGTGTGGACCTTGGCGGATGTATCTACATAATGGCCTCAGCTTAACCACTGCTGGATGCCCCTGAAATGGCCCTGAATTCGAGGAGCAGAGGAGGAAGTGGGGCCCAGATCTGTGCCCAAAGCTGGCACAGGGCAGCTCCTGGGCACCTGCCGTGAGCCCTGCTTTGTGTGCACAGACCAGGCTGAGGGATCTAGGGGCTCTAAGCACCCTGCCCCAAGCGGGGCACCCCTCTCTATCACACTTTGTTCCGCCACCTCCTGCTTCCCTCTGCCCTTGGCCCCTCTACCCAACCAATCCCTGCTGCCTCCTGCGCTGGCTCTGGGCTCGGATCCCCTGTGTCTTGGGCCAGTCGCTGTCATGGCCTGAGTGCCTCAGCCCACCCTCCTCCGTGCCCTGTCCTCTGTGACATCACACATTCAACAGAGGCTGGTGGTTTTCATGGTTTCCCTGGACACAGGTGATGGACAGGCAGGACACTACAGGGTCTCTGGTTATCTGGCACTTCCAGTCCAGCAGGACAGATGGACAATAAGCCAAGACACCAAGTGAGATACTGGGGTGATAAGTGCTCAGTTGGACAATGAAAGGAGGGGTAGGAGGAGACTTCTAGAAACCCCATCTGGCTATGAGTCCTTTTTCTGCCCAAAGCCCAACAAAAGCAAATAACAGTGTTGAAGGAAAACATAGGCCAGATAAGATAAAGCTCATACAAAATAATCAAAAGGCTAAGACCCTGCAGATACAGGCTCAGGGATTTCAGAAGAGTAGGCGCGCTGCATGAAGGGAGGAATGTGATGGCGTCACACGTGTTTGCAGGAAATCCAGCCCAGACCCCGGGGACTGGGGAGGGACCCCGAGAAGAATGAAGATGCTTCTGTGTGAGTAGCACCTCCCTGCTGGGAACGTAATCACCATGGACCTCAAACCACTAATAAAAATTCAAGCTAGGTAACAACAACACCAACAAGGTAGCACTTCCCGCTTATTAAACCATAGTGGACACTCCAAGCCCAGCCGCCCCGTGTTTCGGTGGCTTGCTGGAGACCGGTGTGCCACTGTTGTGTTTTGCTGTTGGGTTCTCATCTGAGGGGCCTTTTTGGAAATGAAGCTGGCAGTGTGCACCGCCAAGAGCTAGACGGAAAACCTGTCCCCTCAGCCACTTCTGGGAATGTCCCCTGGGGATTCGGTGAACGCAAGCACATGTATACACATGGGCAGGCGCCACAGGATACGCTTCCAGGGGCTGGAAAGTGCCAAGCTACTGCAAGTCCGGCACCTACGATGGCTGCAGGCCATCTGCATGTCCCAAAGCCTGCAGCTACCCAAGACACCTGCAGTGAGGCCAGGGGAAGAGGCCATGGCAGAGTCAGGCCACTTCCCTGGCCTTCGGTCACTTCCTCCCTGCCTCCTGAGCCACAGGCCGCAGGCTCAGTTTTGGCCTGTAAGACGGTGCTGATGCCTGCACGCGAGGACCGTGCTCCCGCGCCTCCTCCAGGGCCTGCCATCCGTGCCTGCCCCTTCTGCAAGCACTGCCCAGCGTGGGCCCTTCCTCAGCATGCTCCTGGAACAACCTCTGCCTTCCAGCTCTCTGGCTCTCCCAGCCAGGCTCCCACCTGATGGCTGTGGCTGCGGGTGGGACTTTGGGGGTGGGCAAGCACTGCGGATCGGAGTGGCATGGTACTGTGGCAGGGGAGAAGCTGCGCCACCTACCCTGCCGTGGGAGTACCGTGTGCGGGTCTGGTGCCTCTGGGCGCCCACCTGCTCTGTGGAGAGAAGAGCCTGGATCTGGGCTGGGGATGTGGCTGGGGGTGGAGGCCAGCCCCACAGTGGGGAAGCAAAGCGAAGCCCAGGCGCCTGCGGCTCCTGTCTCCCAGCTCCTGTGTAGTCCCCCTGGCTGGTGGCCCTCCCACATCCTGCGACAAGGCCTGCGGGAGTGAGGGTGAGGGGCACTCTGTCTCCAAAGTCACTGCTCAGTGCCCTGCGCCTGCGGTGCCTGCAGCACCAGCAACAGGACAAATGGGAACCTGTTGCCACCTCCGCACTGCAGGCCCGAGTGCCGCCAAGCCCCCGCCTATACCCAGAGCCCCCGCCGGCCTTCCTACCCGGGTCCCCCCCCCCCCGCGGCGCCCGCTGTGCTCTGGCCCCGCCCCCTGGCCACTCCCCGGCCAGGCTGCCAAGCACCCCGGCCTCGCCTGGCCCCCTCCAGCGGGCGGAGCCAGGCGGCGCTCTCTGCTTGCGGCAGGGTGGGTGCTGCGCCCACCGCTGTGCCTGCTAGCCACCCTGGCCTCCGCCCTCTGGAAGCCTCCGGGACGCCGCCACCGCTTGCGGGTCCTGCGCACCGCGTGCTCTTGATGGCCCCTGTGCCGCGCGGGGGGGGGGGGGCCAGCACCGTTCCCGCCAGGCCGAGTGGCAGCATTTCGGCTGTCACGGCTGGCCCGGTCACATGGTTAGGAGCGCAACTCCCAGCGACAGCGTTCCTGCCAAATCTAGTGTCTTTTCCACCAAATCCACTTCCACTGGGGATGGCGCTCTGCTTTTCCGGGTCGGGGTCCTCGCGGGACCGGCAGTTCCTCCAAGCCAGGACCGGGCATGTGCTGACCCCAGCCCCCAGTGCAGGCCTGTGCCCGACCCGCAGCGCTCGAGGAAGAAATGCTCATTAACAAAGAAGGCAGGAGTGAATAAAACCAATTGTTGCCCTGGGAGCCCAGGACGGTGCGGCTCCTGCTTTTCCCTCCTGCCGCCACTCTCTCCTGCCAGACACGCAGGAGCACACGTGCGCGCACCCCCCACTCGGAGATGGGGACACAGACGGTGCACGCGGGCTCTAGCCGTCTCGGAAACAGCCCGCTGCACGCGTGCCCAGAAGTGGGCACCCCTGCGATCCCAGCTGGGCCTCCTCCATTTCACTGCCTGCCTCTCTCTGTGCCCCCCTATGCAGTCCCTCGAGTCCGCATCTAAGTGCCACACCTTGGGCCTCAAATGCTTCCTTTATGGCTTAGGGAAGAGGTCACCCCAGTTCCTGGGCAGCTCAGGAGCTGTTTAGGTAGGCACTTGGCTGGCCCCAGGCTGGGAAGCCACCGCGAAGGACTGACAAAGGTGCCTAGTGGGGGTGCCACCGGACGCTGCAGCCTTACAGCCCGCGTGCCAGGTGCAGGGGAGTGGTGGAAGGGCCTGGCGACGCGGGGGGGGGTGTCCAAGGCTACTCGCGAGGGGGTGGGGCTGGAGGCTGGGCGCCTGCGAAGGAGCAGGTGCGCGCATGTTGGGGTGTAGGAGTGCGTGCGGGGCTGCTGGGGCCGCCTGCCAGCGAGCGGGAGTGTCCGCCGGGGTGTGGGTTTGTATGGGGACTTGGCTCCTGGAGGGGCTGCAGTGTGTCTGGACTGGGTCGTGGGCAGGCGTCTGCTAATGGGCAGATGGAGTTTGAGCTGGTGGGGAGCCCTGTCAGCGCAGAGCTCGCAGGGCTGTGCTGGCAGCGTGTGCGCGCCTGGGCGTGTCCTGGGGCGTGGCTGGGGCCAGGATGGGCGTCGGTGTGAGTTGGGGACAGTTGTGAGGGATGTGCACTCTGGTGACCTGGTGCGTGGCTTGCTCGCCCGCGAGCGTGACTCTGGTGGAAGCGGCCGCGGCTCTGGAGATGCGCGGCGGGGTGTGGGGAGTCCAGGCAGTGGGGCCCAATGGGTCTTGTGAGGGAGCGCGCTTCTGCCCAGGGGTGTGCGCGGGCAGCACTTGGGGGTGCAGGGCGGAGGATCGCACGTCGCGGGGCGGCCAGGCCGGGTGGGGGTGGGGTGGGGCCCGGGGCGCCGCGTGCTCAGCTCACCTCCGCCGGGCTCAGCTCCCGCCCCGGCTCCGAGCTTGGCGGTGGGGAAGTTTCCGAAGCTCGGGCGGCGGGAAGCGCCACTGCCACCGCCGAATGACAGCAGAGCCCCGGGCAGCGGCCTCGCCTGGAGCCTGGGGGCCGCCGCCGCCGCCGCCGCCGCCGCTGCCGAGGGAAACTCCAAATCCCGCCTCCGCCGCCGCCGCCGCCGCCGCCGCCGCCGCCGCCGCCTCCCCTCCCGTCGCGGTCTTCTCCGCCCCCTGCCCAGGAGGGGCAGTGTCGCCGGCGGCGCGCGGGGAGGGGCCGAGGCCTGGCCAGCGTCTCCCTCCGCCTCAGCGCCCCTACCCGCCTGCCTCCCACCTGCCAGCCTCGGCCGCGGCCGCCTCGCGCGCCCAGCCCGGGCGGGCGGCGTCGCCACGGAGTGGGCTGGGGGACCTCGACCTAGGCTGGGCCTGAGCTACACCCCATCGGAACCCCTGCTTGCAGCACAGGCCAAGGGTCCCACGGAGACCGGGGAGCGGCTTGGCCTCTCAGGCTGCCTCCCGCTCCCATGATGGAGAGGGTGCAGCGGTCTAGGTGCTGCCGCCCCCTTGCATAGTCACATTGTCCGGGGTCAGATTTTAGCTAGTAGGAATAGCGTGGGAGCCCCATTGCCTGGAAGGGGTGGAGCCAGGGCACTGTGGGAGGGGCTTGGAGCCAGCAGGGGCTGGGGCACAGGCACCCCCTGAATACCTACCTCCCTTTACTCTCACCCCCCTCACCTCTTCGGAAGTCCGAGGACATGTTACTCCGGGAGGTACCTGTGGCAGTGGTTCTGATGCACCGGGGTGCATTGTGGCCTCAGGCTGGGGGCGTTCAGAGGTCTTGAGCCTCAGCAAGAATGGGGAGGGGGCGGCGGGGAGCCAGGGAACCTGCCGTGCTAGAGGGAGGCACAGTCTTTCCCAGGCAGTGGTGGCTGGAGTGGGGTGTCCCTGGCTGGCTTCTCTGCCCAGGGAGAGGCTGGGCAGGGCTGGGATGCCAACAGCGTGGAGGGAGCAGTGTGGGGAGGCCTGGCCCTGTCTGTGGCAGCTAATATCCCTGAGTCATTAGCCCTGGAGAAGAGAGGACTGCAGCAGCTTTGTTCGGTGCCATGTCCTGTCCCATCCCTGACCCTCAGCTTCCAGGCCTTTACACCTGGGGAGACCCCATGATCTCAAAGGGTCTCCCTGGCTTTGCTGTAGCTCCAGGCCATGATGTGCAAGCCAGGCTACAGTGTGGCCACCATTGGCCTGGAGTGCCCAGCTCGCCCTCTTCCCCTTTTCTTTTCTTTTTTTCTTTCTTTCTTTTTTGTTTTTGTTTTTGTGCCGGGGATCGAACTCATCCCCTTTTCTTTCTTTATTTTGTGTTCGATTTTTTGAGACAAGGTCTCGCCATGTGGCACAGGCTGGCTTTGAACTCACTTTGTAGCCCAGGCTGACCTCATACTTGCTTTGATTCTCCTGCCTCAGCTTCCAGAAGGCTGGCATGCCAGGTGTGCGCCACCATGCCCAGCCCCTGCCATCTTCACAGCTTCAGCATGGGCTCAGCCCCTCTCCAGGAAGCTCACAAACACCGTGTGCTCCAGAGCCTGGACCTTCCCACTGCCTAGTGAGGCCCACTGTGGGCTTGGCTCCTGTGCAAGCCAGGGATGCGCATGCTATTGACAGTCTGCGTTGTCACTTTCAAAGTTATGGGACCTTTCCTAAGGTGCAGACACAGGGGAAGAGCTGTGCCTCGCAACACAGGACCACTCCTTTTTGTCTGTGGACATGTGACAATGCAGGGACAATACCATGGGGCTGGCGGGGTGGCTTCGTGAGTGTATTTCAGGTGTGCTGCTCAGGTGCTGTGGCCGACCGCATCACGGGTACAGCTGGGTTCCACATCTGAAGCAGCCAGGTCCTGGGTCCTGTCCTCTGTGGATAGAAGCCTCAGGGTGAGGTGGCTGATGAGTCTGGCCCTCGCCCTCTCCATGTCACCGTCCTTGAGTCTATCCTATGGCCCCTTGCACCCAGAGCCCAAGGCCACTTCGTTGGCTGCCAAGCCCCCCTGCCTCCCTGAAACCCAGGGCTCTCCAGACACCCCGCAGGGAGCAAAATGCACGGGTAGGGAGGTGGGCCTTGCCAGTGTCACCAGAATCACACTCATCCCTGACACCTGAAATGGTAGCCTTTTGGCCGAGGACGTCTTTAGGAACAGGCATGGCAAAGAAGCATAGGGTCTTCATGCTGGGCAGCACTGAGGGCTCCTGGTACCCTAGGACTTGTCTTTGAGGGACACATTTGCCCTCTGCCTGGCTCACCGGGCCCTCTCAATGTCCTGGGCACAGTCCTTGGGCTTCTGGTCCACAACTGGGGCACTGCTGGCCACTGGGGGCTTTGTTTCCGGACAGCTGTGGAGTCAAGCGGGAAGCAGTAGCCACAGCCAAAGCCGGCTGCTCCTGGGACGGCACACTCAAGGCCACCCCAGGACCTATCTGGAAGCACCCTGTCCACCCTGGCAGTTCCCGAAGGTGCGCTGGGACATAAATAAAATGGCACGGCCGGGTGGCAGCTCCCAAGACGCTGTTGCGATCGGGTCAGAAGCAGCCTAGCTGGAAGCCAAGCCCGGGGGGGCAGTGCCAGGCAGGGGCAGGTGGGGTGACAGGAGAGAGGAGGGAGAGAGGCGGGCGGGCGGTGGGGGAGCAGCCTGCGCACTGATTGCTTTCTGGGGGCCAGGACCTCGGGAATCATTACCACCCCATTCCGGGCGGCTCAGGCTCAGGTTAAATAACCTGGTTATCTGGCCTCCGGCCAGCAGCAGCTCCCGCTCTGTCGCCCTCCTGAGGAGCCACATGGTGTCCGGATCCACCTCGTGGGTGATCCAATCCTTTCAGCGGGACTGCACTGCCCGCACCCAGTGGCAGTGGGTCACAAATGTCAGGGTCTCCTGCAGCAGACCTCTTGCTGTGCCTGGTCCAGGAGGAAGGCCTGAGTGAGTGGCCAGCCCCTGCCGGGAACATACCTGGCTAGGCCAGCAGCTCGCATGGGAAAGCCGATGATCTACAAGGTGGCGGCCAAGGCGAGCCTGGCTACCTCACTTCCTGGCTCAGATGGCTGTGGGGGTCGGGCAGGGGCTCCTGGCTGGGGACCCTACATTACCCTCTCCTGTTGCCCTGTCCCCAGGGAAGGCTGGCCTGTAGGCTGGCCAGGTCCCTGGCCAAGGCGGGTCACCTGAGCGTGCAGTGGCAAAGCAAGATGGCCCAGGTCACCTTCGGGAAGGGGGCCAGAGCTGGCTGAGCCAGTGGCTGGCAGGAAGGGTGAGGGCACCCTTGGGGGCCCTGCTGTCTCTGGGCCAGGGACACCCTTCCCAGAAGAGATCTGTTCCTGTGTCACCTGTGTCACCGCAGGCCCTCTCTGCCCTGCCACCCTGCTGCGGAGAGCCCATGAGGATTTTGCCCATCCCAGTTTAGGGAGCGGCCATGGCTCCCGAGCACCTGCTCCCCACACCCGAATGCTTGGCATCCCGAGGGTAGAGCGCAGGCATTCCGCACGCTGACCTGCCCACCCTGGGCCGGCTCCTGGGCAGGGTGGGGGACATGGTGATAGTGAGGCCTGAAGGTCCAGTCACACCTGCATGGAGGCAAGTGGAGAAAGGAGACAGCCAAGGTCCCATCCAGGACCAAGGTCCACTCTGTCCTGTCTTCTCCGGCCATTCTCTCAGGCCATTGGGGATTTGCTAAGTCAGTCCCGGGCTGCTCGGCTGTCACCACCTGGAGAGTGCAGATAGCTGTTTCGGCCAGAACAGGATGGGGCCCTCAAGGCTGCTCTCTGTGCCCCAGAGGAGGGCCGGGAGGTGGGGCTCCCTACGGCGTGCGACCAGGCAGAGGGGGTCCCGGAGGCTGCGCCGCTGCTGCTGTTTCTCCAGAAGCTGCACGCATGGCAGTTCACACGCTGGGGGCTTGTGAGCCCACTCTGCCTGCTTGCTCCATGTCCCTCCCTATCGGCCTGGCCCCAGTCAGAATCTCACAGAGTCCACCCAGGCTACAGCAGAGGCCTAGGGTCCAGGGAGGAGTCTGTCACCCGCCAGAAGGTCTCTGCTGAGCCCAGAAGGCCCTTTTCTGTCCTCACAGTGTGGCTCGGCACTAGTGTCTGCTCAGCAGCCTGGAGGTCCCCAGGCACTGCGGTTCCCTTGATGCTGGCTTTGGGTTTGTGGGAGGAGGAATGTGGGGCTTCCTGTGTCCCTTGCCACCAAAGCACTAGACCAGGTCCCCACCCCTGCCCATGCCCCGCCTCATAGGCTTCTCAAAGCTACCATGGGCCAGAGGTAAGCCTTGGATGCTGTCTCTTGGTGGCAGTCCCACCTGGCTGTGGGCTGCTGGGGAGGGAGGTGACGAAGATGTCTTCTGTTTCTTGCCAAGCTGCTCTCAAAGGTACCCTGAGTGTCTTGGGGTCCCACCCTGCTACCCTCGAGTGCCTTCCACATAGAGCCCTTTGCCCGCTGGCCCTGGACCTCTCCTGGGCCCTCCCATTCTGTGCCACCTATCCCCACCGTGGCTGGTGGCTCTGATCTGGGAAGGGCAGGAGGTTGGCAGAGGTGAGTGGACCCGACTGGACCTGAGCTTTGTGAGCTGCATCAAGTTTCCCCAGAAGTGGCTGTTGTCCCTCTGGTCACCTGACATCCAGGCTCTGGGGCTGGGGACCTCATCGCTGCCTGTGCCAGCCTCACCCCTGTGCCCCTCCCACCTCATGCCACCATGGCATGTTTACCGCACTGTGCGAACGTGTCTGCCTGCTTCGTCAGTGGGTCCCCTCCAGTGCCTGGCCTAGTCCCCATGCGCTGGCCCTTTCCCTCTGTGCCAGCCAGCCACTCGCCTGGCTCTCTTTCCTTCCTTCTGGCCATGTATGCCCAATGTCCTCCACATTCCATGCCTTCTGTTCCTCCCCTGGGTGACAAATGTGACATTAGTGTCTCTGAGTGGCCCACTTGTAGTGACCATTGCTACCTGAAAGCCTCATGACACATCGGATGCAGCGTCACACCCCCATTGCTGGGTTCTGGTGCTTGCAGTGTACCCCAGTCCCTGTCCCTGCCCTAGCCGTCCTGTAGTCCCTGGGTGACCGCGTGCCCAGCCCCCACCCCACCCCGGGCCAGCCAATTGTCCAAGTCAGGTGCTTGGCCACCCCCGCCATGGGCCCCTCAGCAGCCCTGTGGCCTTGAGCGCGAAGTCCACCTCCAGCCCTGACCTGTCCTGCCTCACTCTGCTTGCTGTCGCCAGAATGTCCTGAGATGCCTCATGTCCTTATTCTAAAGGTCACATTCGGAGGCTCCAGGTGGACGCACATTTTGGGAGCCACTAGTGGCCTAACGCAAGCCTCCCCCTGCCCCCAGATTCACACCCAGCTCCCACGCTGTCCCTGGGAGCCCTTCCGCCTCTGCCTGCCCGCCGTGCCGCCCATGAGCCCAACCTTACTTCTCGGGGAGTAGGTACGAGGTGGCACCTGTCCCCTCTGCCCGGCCCAACCTCCGTCACTTCTTGCCTTGGGGCCCTGGCACTTGGGTGTCCCCACCTACAACAACCGCCTGCATCACTGCAGCACGCCTGGTGCCACGTGTCACAGTGTGGTGGGCACCGCATCCTCTGGCCTGGTCACTCCTGGCGAGGCTGCGAATCCCAGCTCCCGTCTGCAGGGCCCCACCTGAACCCAGGTTTCTGGGGCCCCAGTTCTGCTCCCTCAGCCACTGTCCCCTGTTGTGTCAGCAGTGGGGTCTGTGAGGCGCTGTGGGGTCACAGCCACCCCAACTGCGCCGTTCACGCTGGAGACACCGGGGAGCCTCGGACCTAGCCTTTCTCCTGGCCACGGTCTCCTGCAAACCAACTGGCCCTTGGGCTGGTGGCACCTCGGGCCTGGGGGTATCACCACGGACCTCCCCAGTGTCATCTGGCTGTCCTCAGTGCTGCAGAAGGAGAGGGGGACCAGCACAGGGAAGGATGGGCTGTGTGACGTCTTGTCAGTGGGACACCTCTGTCACAGGTTGTGACCAGTCAGTTGGCTGCAGGGCTTGGTTACTGAGGAAACCGAGACTCGCCCATTGTTGTCGGGAGGAGGGAGGCGAGTGGAGCAGCCTCGAGAGGGATGGGGAGCTCAGGCGACGGGGCGGACGCACCCTTGTGCGCAGCTGTGTGATGGGGCTGTCCCCGAGACTGGGGGGGTAGTGCGTAAGTCTGGAGACCCACTGTGAAGTCCCCATTGTCGCCACCGTTCTTAGTAGGGGGGTGGGGCTGGGAGGACGGGGAGCATACAGGCTGGAGGAGGAGGGGTCTCCATACCCGGAAGCCCACGGCAGGCCACAAACAGATGCGGTGTCACACCTACAGCAGTCCAACCCTGCCGATACCTGTATCATGGGCTTCCAGCCTCCAAAGTTAGGGAGAAATAGATGCGAGTTGTTTTGAGACAGGATGTTGCCATGTAGCCCAGGATGGCCTTGAACTCATGGTGACACTCCTGCCTCAGCCTCCAGAGCTCTAGGATTACAGGGATGCGCCATTACACCTGTTGTTGCTTTTCTAATGAACCAACTCAGAGTTTTACTATTTTTGAAATGCTTTCTCATTCTAAAATAGTGCCAGGAGCTGGCCACAGTGGTGCTGCCCTGTAACCCCAGCACTTCAGGAGGCTGAGGCAGGAGGACTGCAAGTTTGAGGCCAGTCTGGGAAGCTTGCAGACTTAGTGAGAGCCCACCTCAAAATAAAACCGGAAAGGGCTGGGGATGGGGCTCAGTGTGAAGGTCCTTAGTTCAATCCCAGGGCTAAAAAAGAATTCCTGTGAAACACATGTGTCGCTTTCTGTGCCATGGATTGTCTGTCTCAGCTTTGCTCGCACCACGTTGGCAGACCTGGCGATGCCACAGACTTTTATTCATTTCTGTGTGTTTGAAAACGGCTGGTCCTTGGATCTGCTCTGTGGCCCATGGGTCTCCCTGTGTACGGAGACCTCCCTGTGACTGATTCGTGCTGGGCTCTGTCATGGGTGCAGCCCACTCTGTCTGATTTCAGTGCTTTCAAATGACATGGGTCCACCTGGGGGACAGCGGACTTGGCACGCATTGCCTGTTAGATCCTGTTTGCTGGTGATGCCGCTGACTTCCTTTATACCCTTTCTATTTTCCTGTCTAGCTATTTTATCAAGTGTTAAGAGGCCTGTTAAAGTCTCCAGACATAATTGTGGATTTATTTTCAGAACTAGAGCCTGGACCCAGGGCCTTTGCATGGAGCCACATCCGGAGCTGTTGTGGTCAGGATTTACCAGGGCAAAGCTTTAACACAGGATATATAATTTTTTAAAGGAGGAAAGTTTTGTTTAGCTCTCAGTTTGTAGAGTTTTCAACCCAGAGTCAGCAGAAACACTGTTCATAGCAGGCAGAAGGCAGCAAGGTGCAAGCCCAGGGCACATCATTTATAGGATTATTTCATAATATTTGCCCAAAGAGTCAAGTGCAGAAGAGTGCAGGAGATCTGTCCTCACACTAGAGACCCAGAGAATCCAGCCGAGGGCCTGGGCTCCGCGGCAGTGTCCTGCATGAGTCAGGGTAAAGGCCGAGAGCCCAAGACAATGTCCCATGCAGGTCTGTGTCAAGGATCCGCGCTGGGAAGGCCCAAAGGTCAGCGGCGGAAGCTAGAAAGTCTGCACCAGGGGGGTGAAGCAGCTGTGCCAGCAGCTGAAGGATCTGCACTGGAGCCAGGGAGCGAGGGTCAAGGTAAGGACCAGGGCTCCCCAAAACTACCACAGCCACCCTCAGCGATAGTGAGCTCCCGTGCTCCTCCGATGACAAGAATGACTGAGCTCATGGCAGGAAGCCAGCAACACCCCTCAGGTGGGCCCTCCATGCCCAGCACCCCACTGATTCAGTGCAGCTGGGGTTACACGCTGCCCACCACGTCAGCCCTTCTTATTTTTTATTTTTATTTCAGAGATAGGGTCTTGCTAAATTGCCTGGACTGCTCTTGAACTTGCAACCCTCCTGCCTCAGCCTCCCAGAGAGCTGGGGTGGCAGGTAAGTGCCATCACACCCAGCCTCCTGTTGGTATTATGCCTTCTTGCCTCCCGTACTTTATAGCTTTGATGCATGGCGCACATAGGTTTAGGACTGCTGTGTCCTCGTGGTGGAATGAGCTTCTGTCATGGTAAGTTGTTGGTAAAACCCAATTATTCTGCTTTTGATACACATTAGTATTATTGTTTACTGTTTATAGCTCTTGTGTGTCTGGGGCCTGGTGGCAGAAGGAAAGGGAATGCAATTCAGAGGAGATGGTTCTGCTTTCTTGGGCTATTTAGACCCAGACTCAGGAAAAGGAAGGAAAAGGAATTTGTGACTTTGTGAAGAGGTAGTCAGTTAAGTGCTTTTTTTTTCTTTTATGTTTTGAGACAGGGTCTCTCTATGGCTTTGGAACTTCACTCTGTAGTCCAGGCTGGCCTCAAACTTGAGGTGGTCCTCTTGCCTCAGTCTCCCGAGGACAGGGATTACAGGCATGTGCCACCACAACTGGAAAAAATAACTTTAAAAGACAAACATCAACAGTTCAGAGTTGATATTGAAACCGGGTACATGTAATTAGCTTTCTCTTAGGGTGTTTCTTTTGAATATGCTTTGTAGGCTAGTTAGCCTCAGTATGCATCCCCATGTGGTTCTGTACTTTTTTTTGTCTCTTTGAGACAGTGTCTCACTATGCAGTTCAGGCTGGCCTTGGGCTCACTTTTTAGCACAGGCTGGTCTCGAACTTGCAACGACCCTCCTGCCTCAGCCTCCCAAGTGCTGGGGTTACAGGCGTGAGCCACCACGCCGGCTACCATGTGCTTCTGCATGACTGGGACCCCAGGGGCAAGCAGGATGAGTAGGAAGGAGAGGGTACACCTGCTCTGCCTCCATGACAGTGGCCCGTTGTGGGGCTCCCCAGGGTCCCCTCTGCTCCCCCATCCTGCATGGAGTGGGGGTCTCCCTGTGTTGCTCCACACCCAGAATGGCTCCAAAGCAAGGCTGTGTCTTGCAGTGCCAGCAGGCACACAGAGGAGCCTGCCGGGTCCCTCTTGTGGCCTGCATGGCGGCAGTGGCTCCCCAACTTGCCAGCCTACGGTGGCCCTGAGTGGCAGTGCCCGGGCAGCTGGAGGACATCCCAGGCCCGTCTGCCAGCCCCTGCCCTCGTCCCTCGCAGTCAGTGCAGTTTCGGTTACTCTTGGCCTTGCTCTTATCTCCCTGTCCCCAAGGGCTGTAGCTGTCCCAACCCTGCTACCCCCTTTGGGCCAGGGCAGAGAGGAGGGGGTGGAGAAAGTCACCCAGAAGTCTGGCTATGTCCCCAGCTGTCCCTCCCTGTGCAACCCTCCTGCCTCAGCCTCCCAGAGGCCCAGAGTCTATGTCCCCAGCCGTCCCTCCCTGTGGCCCTGGCAAGGCCTGAACAAAGTCCCAAATGTGGTTCCCAAGGGCTGGGTGCTGGCTGTGTCCCTGCTCTCTAGCCCAGGTTCTGCACCTCCCGCTCTTCTCCTCCTCTGGGGTCACTGAATAAATGACTTCAATGTTGCCAAAGGCAGCAGAAACACCAGCTTTGTCTTGCTCCTGGTGGCTGCAGGCGACCCTTGGCTGGTGGCCCTCTCTCTCCTGCAGCACCGCACTCCATTCCCAGCGCTGTCTGCTCCAGGGCAGGGTCCCGCTAACAGCCAAGCTGCCCGGGCTGGGCTGCAACACGCCGTCCATCTGTCTGCCTCTGCCTGGCTTCTGTCCCTCCTAACGATGCGTGCCACTGAATAAGGACTTTGGGATACGACACCTGGGGGAACGGCAACAATCTCATCTTGACAGCCTGCACTTCATGACATCCTTGATGTCCCGTTCACAGGTTCTGGGATGTGGACAGATCTCCTAGGCGTCACCACTTAACCCACTGTCCCCCCCATGTGCCACACCTACAGGCGCCCCATTTCTGAGGACAGCAGCTCATGGGTGCAGACAGGGTGGCTGCCCTTGGCTGACCTCTCTGTCGTGAAGCTTGGCTTCTGAGGGCTAATGTGTACTGTGACAGAGGGGCCCGTGCATAGGACAGTGGAGGTGCCTCTCCTGAAGGACTGGCCTCAGAAAGGAGCAAGGACAGGCCATTGGGAGGGCATGGGTGAGTGAGGGGGCCAGTCAGTGGTCCTGTGCCCTCGGAGACAGAGGGGGAAGAGCAGCATGTATAGCAGCTGGTTCTGGTGGCCCCACCTGGAAGCCCCTTGAGTGCTTTCTCTACAGGAAAGGGCTCCACTGTCCTTCCCTGCCTGTCTCCATCCTTGGAAATTATGTGACCACATCATGCGCACAGCTGAGCACAGGAGAGCCATGTGCACACGGTGACTTTTCTTGCACGCGGCATTTTGTTTTCCCAGGAGTTAATGATTGTCCCCTGGGCTGCTGCTGGCTCGACTTCCCACACACTTATCACTAGTTCAGTGCTGCACTCTCCTCTGGGGTGCGAATGTGCTTCTAAAATATTTGAGCGGGGCGTGATGGGGAAGGCCTGTAATCCCAGCACTGGGAGGCCGAGGCAGGAGGATCTTTGAGAGTTCGCGACCAACCTGGACTACAAAGTGAGCTAAAGTCCAGCCTGGACTGCATAGTGAGACCTTGTCTCCAAAAGACCGAAAAAAAAAAGATTGGATGCTCTGGGTGCGTGGTAGCCCCTTCTTGGTGGCTTCTGACCCACCTAGCTGGGCGTAGGCAGTGTCCCGGGCTCCTGACCCTGTGATGTCGCAGCCCTCAGTGTGCACGGTCAGTGCTCTTTGTGCCCCTTTTTAACGTCTCGCTTGTGTGAAGTTTCAAACCTAAATTTCACAAGCGCTGGTCTGGCTCTGGAGGATTTGGTGCGCCCTTGAGCAGCCCCTCCCTCCTGTCGCCTGGCTCCGCTATCTGCCGTCTGGGCTGCAGTTACTCATTAACCCTTCACCGGCTCCTCCGGCCTGGTTGTTTAAGAAAGCAGTTTATCGTGGAAAAGGTCAAACATAAACGAAAGTAAAGAATGGTTTATGAAGTCCCCAGGGTCAGTTTCGACCCCTTGCCCCGGGTTCCGTTTATTCCCCTCCTTTCTGGGCCAGCAGAATCTTCACCAATCAGCTCTTTGGAATTCAGTGGGGACCCGTGAAGGGGGCTGGGGTCCCCAAGCTGCCCAGCCTGGGCATCCTGCTGGCTTGCACGGGCGCTCGCTGTGGGCTTCCGCTCTTTGGGCACTTGTGGAGACTCACAGAGCCGGTGCAGTGACCTGAGCAGGCCACTGTCCCTCAGCACAAACGCCTATGGTCCTCCCTCTTCACAGATGTGCTGTGGCTGGACCCGGCGCCTTGGCACATCTATGGGTGTTTTTCCAAGAAACAGGTAGGTAAACTGTCCCCCAACTAGGCCACCCCATTTCCCATCCTGCCAGCATGGGGTGCAGAGCGGTGTCCCCACATCGCTTCTTGCCTTGGGTCCTTGAGCGCCTGGTCCTGTGCTCCTGACACCCCCAGAGCCTCCGTAGCATTCTGTCCATTTTCTAAGTGAAAGTTTTGGCCTTTTTAACTGCTGAGCAGTCCACCCTTCGGATTTTCATTTTAGAAGTGTTTGGAATGGTGAGTTAGGAGAAGCCAGTACTCACCCGTACTGATACTCAGACTTCCCTCTCCTGCTTGCCAGGCAGGTGCTGGCTCGCTGAGCTATACCCTAGCCATCCTGTGTATTTATACTCCCCCTTTTGCCTGGCCCTGGACTCACGTGATCCTCCTGCCTCAGCCTCCCGAGTGCTGAGCTGGCAGGTGTGCGCCACCACGCCCATCTAGAGCATGAACATTTGTTTGGTTGTGGGATGATTTTAGTTTGCTGGGAAGACTCTCGAGAGTCTCACTCCCCACACCCCTTCTTTCTCTCTGCACCGGGCTCACACAGCGCTCTCTCCCTGATGCACTTTAAATCACTTCCCACAGACACATGGCTTTTCCAGCGCCACTGAAGGACTGGTACACATCACCGCCACACGTCGCAACTGTCACTTAATGTTGCCTGGCCCCAGAGGCGGCGCCATGTGGCCTCCAGTATCCCTTCAGGCCTGGTAGGTGAAAGGCCATGACAGTGCCTGACTTCCAGGGCTCGCGGTGACTTCATCCAGTGCCTCAGCATCCAGATCCACAATTCAGGCTTCCCGAGGCTTTGGACCCCCACGGTTCTTGTGGAATTTCCTGGCTGGAATTCTAAGGAGGAAGACATTTTCCTTGCCTACTTGGCCGCCAGGGGACGGATGCACACCGGGACAGCCAGCCAGGGCCCTCTGCCTACTTCCTGGCCTCTGGGAGCCTGGGTTGGCACCCACACAGCCTACACGGGGACAAGAGGCTGTCCCCAGGGTTGTGGGGCTTCCAGGTGTCCCGTGTGGTCCTAGCAGAGGCAACAGCTCACCCTCTTGCCTGCAGCCCTCTGCAACCTCTGGATACACCCTGTCCTGTCCCTTTCACAACTGGGGATCCCTTTGGTCTTTTTGTCATACTATGGAAACAATTTTAAATAAAACAGTGTGTGCAACTAATATACCCAATTTTATTCCAGAAAGAGCATGTGGCTTGTTGCTCAGCTTGGGATGCCCTACCCTGTCGCTGCTGTTTCAGGTTCCCTGGACAAAGTGGCTGCTGGCTGCTCCCCAGTCTGCTCTGGAGAGAGGGCCTCAAGTTTGAGCTAGGCCCATGACTTTGGGATGGAAAAGCTACTTCTGCCCCTTTCCATCAAGTGGAAGTCTGGGCCAGCATCTTCTGGGAAATCCTTGCAAAAAGGCGGTTACTAGTCAGGCGTCATGGCTCGTGCAGTCCCAGCACTCAGGAGGCTGAGGCAGGAGGATCACTGTGAGCTCCAGACCATCCCGGGCAGCACAGTGAGTTCAAGGCCAGCCTAGACTACATAGAGAGACCCTAGCTTGTAAGTCCTGCGGTTACTAGTCAGGCACCTCCATTCCCATGTGATGGTCGGAGCTGTGGCTGCCATCTTGGGTGAAGAGAATGGAGGCCATACCTTAGGGATTATGGTGTGGCAAGTTGCAAGGACCCTTGATCCCTAGTGATTTCATGGAACGTCTAAACTGGCTCCGAAGGTTTTATCTCTGTCGTGCATGTAGCTGAACCTAATCCTGACTGATAGAAGAGAAAACAAAACATCTGAGCAGGGGTGGGGGGGGAGTCACTTAACAACAGCTGTACCCGTACGGAGAACTGAGAGTGAGAAAGAGAAAGAGGGAGTAGTTTGGGGTGATCACATCCAGATTCCTGCCATCAGAAAGCCAGGACAGAAGCTGTTTTTGCACTAAATAAAGTACCTTAAAGTCATCTTTTGAAATGCACCAAGAAACGGCAAGCAGGCGGTGGAAGGAGGCTTTCCGGGTGCAGAACTCAACCAAAGCCTTCCTGGCCTGCACTCTGCACTCTGCGAGGCTCCCCCAACTGGGAATCTCATTTAAAGTGGCATTGGGGTGAAATGTTCCCCCAAACTGTCAGAAGGGGGCTCACATCTTCTCTGGGGGGGACCTGGCGCAGTGGGGCACGCATGTCACCCCTGCACCCGGGAGGCCAGGGCAGGAGGATTGCCATGAGTTCAAGGCCAGCCTGGGCTACATAGCGAGACTCTGTCTCAAGAAAAATAAAAACAAAAACACAAAAACAAGAGCAACGTTCTTCAGAGGGACTGATCTGCAGCTGGCTCTCCAGCAGTCCCAATATGAAGTTTTGAGAAGAAAAAAAACCCAGGCAAAAAATCCAAGCACGGGGCCGGGGATTTAGCTCAGTGGCATAAGCGCCTGCCTGGCAAGTGTGAGGTCGTGAGTTCAATCCCTGGTACCAAAAAAAATCCACGCAGGCAAGTGTAACAGAGCACCCCACCTCTTCAGAATCTGCTCCCAGGCTCGAACATGCCGTGCTGCTGGGTTGGAGCAGTGGGCTGGTGTGCTTCCCATGTGTGGAGAAATCACGGTGAGGGTGGGAAGCATCACTCTCAAACGTCAAGCAAGTAGCTGGGTGTCGTGGCTCACACCTGTAATTCCAGGACTAGATGGAGGCTGAGGCAGGAGAATCGCTGTGAGCTCAAGGCCAGCCTGCACTGCATAGTGAGACCCAGTCTCAAAACAAAAAGAAATAAAAGAAAAGGAAGTGAGTGCACACAGTGAGAAACACCAGGGAGGCTGAGGCAGGATTGCCATAAGTTCAAGGCCAGCCTGGGCTACATAGCGAGACCCTGTCTCAAAACAAAACAAAATTAAATAAATCAAAACAGCAACAAGACGCCACGAGACATCACCCCACAGCAAGCGGAGAAGGCAGGCAGCCAGAAGCGCTGTGGAGGGTGAAGCTTGTCCAGCCCCACGTCCCTAGTTGGTGTGGCTGCCAGGCAAAGCGTGGCAGGTGCTGCGGACGTTGAGGCATTCCCGGAGCACTTCCCGGAGAGCTGTGGAGCCAGCAGGTGGGTACGTGGACAACATGGCGTAGTAGAGCTCCACAGAGCTGCTCTTTTTGTTTTGTTTTGGTTTGTTTGTTTTGAGACAGGGCCTCACTATGTAGCTCAGGTAGGCCTCAGAATCAGTGACCCTTCTGCCTCAGCCTCCCAAACGCTGGAATTACAGGCGTGCACCACTACTCCTGGCTGACGCAGCGGTTTTACAAAGAACCCTTCCCCAGTGCTTGGGAGGCTGAGTCAGGGAGACTGCTGTGAGTTGGAGGCCAGCCTGGGGTACATAGTGTGTTCGAGGCTAATGTGAACTACATAGTGAGACCCTGTCTCAAAAATTAAGACATAAATAATTCCCTTCTACACTCTTTTTCTGCTTCCCTGTATGTTGGCATCTTACTATATTTGCTTTATTCTTTTTTAATATTTGCTTTATTCTTATCTGCGTGTACCTATACACACACACACAGACAGGCGCGCTCTAGCCCGGTCCCGTGAAATTTGTGTTTGTTTCGGGACAGGGTCTCACTATGTAGTTCAAATTGGCCTGCAACTCACTTTGTAGCCCAGGCTGGTCTTGAACTTGTGGTGGTCCTGCGGCCTCAGCCTCCCTGGCGCTGGGCTGACCTGCTGCCAACACACCTGGTCCTCAATGAACTTTTGTCCACTGGTTTTTCCATGTATCGACTGTTTCCGTCAGAATCAGTCACTACTGTGGTGGTTGCCAAGAACCTGCCCTTCCTTCCGCCCTCCTCTCTGCTGCTGCCCTTTGGCATTTGGCCATGAGAATGTGCCTCCCTTCTCCCTTGTCTGCTCACTCACTCACATGTTACCAACGTGGATGATCCAGGCTCTCCTTGACTTCCTTGCCGTCGATCCTGGAACCCGTTAGCTCTCCAGGGCCCCGGTCCACTCTGATCCCGGGCCCACAGGTGCCTACAGGTACCCACACCCATGTCGACGGTGTGGGTCTTGTGTGCTTTCTCCCTTGCTTTTTAAAATTTGATTTTTGGCTGAGCATGGTGGCACACACCTGTCAACCCAGGAGTCGGGAAGCTGAGGTGGGAGGATCACTGCGAGTTCGAGGCCAGCCTGAATTGCATAGTGAGACCCTGTCTCAAAGAAAAAGAACTATTGCTTTTTGTTTGGGCGCTGTGTTGAGAGGTTCAGATTTCCCTGGTTGCCGTTACCTTGGCTACTCAGACTTCTCCAAAGAGATCAATGTTTGGAATCCCCGTTCTTCCCGATGGAATTTGCAGATTGAATGGGACGCTCACTTAAGGCCGCTTTCTGGGGGGTCAGTGGTTTCTAGGACACCTGAGAGGCAGGAGGCTGCACGAAGGCATGGGCTTCGGAGCAGCGCTGCACCACAGGTGGAGAGCGAGACTCAGGGGACGGAAGAGAAAATCTGGAAACAGACCAGACAGGTGTGGAACATTGCACTGTGCCAGAGATTGGCATAGTCAGCTGGGTGTGGTGGCACCCTCCTGTCATCCCAGCCTCAGGAGGCTGAGGCAGGAAAATCACAGGGAGTTTGAGGCCAGCCTGAATTACATAGTGAGACTCTGTCTAAAAAAAAAAAAAAAAAAAAAAAAAATATATATATATATATATATATATATATATATATATATCAGACAATTTTTTTGAGACAGGGTCTCAATGGACAGGTCAGCCCAGTGTGAACTCACTATGTAGCCCAGACTGGTCTCAAAATCAAAGTGATCCTCCTGCCTCAGCCTCCTGAGTGTTGAGATGACTGGTGTGGATCATTGCACCTGGAAGGTTTTTTTCCTTTCAGTTTTTTGAGACTGGGACTCGGTATATAGTTCAGGCCAGCCTTGAATTCTCTGTGTAGCCCCAGCTGGCATAGAACTCTAAGTGGTGCTCCTGCCTCAGCCTCCCAAGTGCTGGGATGATAGACGTGCACAGCCATGCTTGGCTCCACAATTCTTACAAAGTAAGAGTTCTGCTGCAGGAAGGAGGGAAGGGGGCGGGGTGTTGTGTCCATGTACCGATTCTCCACCATAGATTGTGATCACTTGGTACCACAAATGCACGCTGATAAGGATTCAGAAATACACAGGGAAACAGTGAAGTCTGCTGAAGTGTGTGGGAGGCAGATGGCCAGCTGTGCCTGAGAAGCCCCCAGGCACTTCCCTAGGCGCTGGGGCTGCCCCATAGCAGTGGGGAGGAACTGGGGTCCCCAGACCTGTCCCTGACCCCACGGTCTCAGTGCCTGTGTCAAGGGTCAGGGTGCCTCAGTGGTACCTGTTGGTAGCTGTGGCTGCCCCGCTTCCTTGGGGGACCCCCGCTCCTCCTGGTCATGCCCAACACAGGAATGGCACTTGGGCCACCATGGTGCCGCCTGCTGGGGTCCCACTCTGCATCAAGGCCCAGCACCCCCTTGGCCGGAGGAGAGAGACTTAGGGTTACACTGGCCTGACCCAGGGGCTCCCCCTGCCACCCAAGTCCAGCTCGCCTGTAGCCTGGCTGGCTGGAGTTGGAATCCAGAAGAAGGCATCTCTTTCTGCCTTTCATTCCAGCAATGGCTTGGGCTTCATCAGGCCTCTAGTGATTAATTTGCCTGATTAAAAAAATTAAGTGTTTGGAAACCCATTCACCAAAGGCCCTGCCGCCTCCCGCGCTGCTTCTTCCTTGGAGCGGAGCGCAGGCGGAGCCACGCCGCAGCCTTTGGCCTAGTGTCACTCACTGGCCTGAGCCCTGGGCCCCTCTGGCTGGGGGGCAACTCACAGAGGCCACCGCAGGCTGAGTGGTGTCAGGTGACCAAGGGAGCAAGTCGGGAGGGGACAGCTCATCGGGACACACAAAATGAAGGACAAAATACCTGGGTGGAATGTACTTGTTCGCAGGATGGAGTAACCCTTGGAGGGGCCTTTGTCCCACAGGCAAGAGAACGGAGGAGGACACCGCTGAGGTCTCAGCTCCCCCCCCCCCCCGGAGGTGCAGGAATGGGTGGCCATGGAGACCACAGATGTGACGTGCCTGTTCATGGCCACTTTGTTCTGTCATCTGTAGAGGGCCAAAGACCTGAGAGAGCCAGGGGTTTAGCTCAGTGGCACAAGTGCCTGCCTAAGTTTGTGAGTTCAATCCCTGGGAAGGTCTGGGAGGAAATAAGGGCCCGACACAGAGACAGATGCAGGCTTCTGTGGCCTGCTTGGCCTGTGGCTTCCAGAGTGCAGGTCTGCCACCTGTCTTGGTGGCCTGTCCCCACCTGGGCCCAGTTGTGGACAGCTCTAACCAGATTCAGTCTAAATCCTGCTATCTCAGCACCGCCTGGCCTTGCCTCCCCAAGATTCTGCCCTCACTGTCCCTCACAGTGACCCAGGGAAGGGCTTAACCCCTGCCCCTTGAGGGCCCAGTGCAGTGTCTCCCAAGGGGGGCCTGAGAGAGCTGTGTGCAGTTCCCGGGACCTGTCTGTTCTGGCTGCACGGACCAGAGCCAGCAGAGGCAGGGTCTCCGTTAGGGCCTGGGCTCCAGACACCGGTGTGACCCACAGGAGGCAGGGCTGCTGACGCCAAGGGTCTTGGGTAGGGAGGGACTTCGGCCACCCTGGGAAAGGGGTGACCCCGCCCGCGACCTTGGGAGGAGAGGAGTCCTGCCTGCCCCCTCGGGGAAGAGGGGGAAGGGAAAGGGGGACGGAGGTCAGGGCGCCGTCTCCAGTCCAGTCGGTTCAGGCCCTGGATGGGGAGGGGAAGCTTCCGGGGGGCCGCGAGTCCAGGCTGAATTTTAATCACGCAGAGGGACCCAGCAGGTTAATGGGCAGGGGTGGGGGAGGGGCCGGGGCACATGGGGACCGCATAAACAGCTCCTGTCATGCGGCCCCCAGCAGGAGCGCTCTGGAATGGCCCGCCAGCCCACGTGTGCTCCCTGCCTGGTGCCCTGGCTCCATCCCCTCCAGAAGGGGTGGCGAGGAAGGTTGGCTGGTGGCCCTTTGACCCCAGGACACATTTCTCACTGAGTGGGAGGTGGGGTGGGGACAAATTGGGTGGACAGAAGCCACTGCGTGGAGAGGGGCTCCCTCAGTAGGCCCAAGGGCACCCCGAGGTTTGGGAGCCAGAGGGCCAGCCGGGCTCGGATCCTGGGGTGCAGGAGCGTGCAGGCCCACTGTGAGTTCTTGGGCTCCGAGGACAAATGGGCCCAACAGGGACACTGTAGCTGCCAAGCTCAGCACTGTGCCATTTTCTGGGCTCCCCAGTGTTGTCGTGTGGTGCTGGATCAGGACCTCCCAAAACCTGAAAAACTGAAGCCAGGTGTAGTGCCACACACCTGTCATCTTGGGAGGCTGAGGCAGGAGGGTTGCCTTCAATCTGAGGCCAGCTTGGGCTACATAGCGAGTTCAGGACCAGCCTAAAGTATACAGTAAGATCCTGTCTCAGAAAAATCCCTGCACCGGAGCAAATGGCCCTCTGCTAAGCTTCTCCAGCCAGAGAGAAGCTGGGCTGTCCAGCACCAGTGCAGGAAAGCCCAGTGCGCAACCAGCAGTCCCTCTGGCTGAGCAATGTGGGTTGACTCTGGCATGATGTGTTTGTCTGTGGCCTCTTCATGCCTTATCATTTAGGAGCTCAAGGACATGTGTGACCTGACCACTGGCCCCTGGCCCTGGAGCAGGGCGACCAGGGTGTCCAGCACCCTCTCTCCTGGCCATCTGCACACCCATTCGCCCGCCACCAGCGTTCCCTGGCAGAAAATGGCTTCTGTGCAGAAGGCTGCCTGGCAGCTAAGTGGAAACCATGGCAACAGGAAGCAGGGAGGATATTCCCGTCACCCCATGGAAAGGGCAGCCTATTTCTGGGACCTGAGCCCAGTTATTCACTAGTTGTGTATTTTGCTGCGAATTTCAATTCTGGAGAGAGGATGGCATGGCGAGGCTGGTTCCGAGGGTGGCGGTGGGTGGACAAGTGACCTGCTTTCCTTCCTGTTCCTGGAGAAGATTTAGCGCCTGGCTCCAGCTTTCAAGGCCATTTGCAGTGCCACACAAATGTCCAGCACCAATCTGCCTCCTGTCCAGCAGGAACAGGTGTGGGTGGCTGTTTAGGGGGTGACTAGGCATGCGGAGCCAGGGTCCCCGAAGGTCCCCCATTGCCCGACCTGCACTTCCCGGGCTCCTGCAGAGGGGACCTTTCAGTCCCCCAAGCCAGGGGGCTGCTGTGTGTAGGGCGGCCCTCGCAGTGCGCGCACCTGCGTGCGTGCAGGGAGCTCGGCTCCCATGAGTCAGCACGCTCATCCGAGGCAGTGCCAAGCGCGCCCCGCCATGCGAGCACACGCGCACCTGCTCACGCATGCACACGCACACGCACACACTTCCACCGGGCGGCTTTAGGTGTAGACGACTCTGCCTCCTAGCGGTGGGCTGCGGCAGCACGCAGAGCTCCTGCGACTAGCTGGGACTGGGGTGCGGGGTGCGGTCTCAGGAAGCAAAGGGGACAGAAGAGCAGACCAGGGTCCTCGCGATGCTCGGTCCGAGGGAGAAACCCCAGCCGAGCTCGAGCTCGGGGTGGAAGATTACAGGGGGCTTCGGGGCCGCCGCGCCCCGGCCCTGCTCTCCAGCGCCCAGTTTCTCGCCAGTCCCAGGGTTCTACACCCTCAAGAGCTTTGAAACGATCTACTTGTGGCAGAACTTGGTGGTAACTTGGCCAAAGGGACTTTGTGGCGCCACTGGCTGGGGCCACAGGAATGTATGCGGCCCGCGCTCTCGGCGAAACCCCTTACCTCGGAGGCTGGAGTAGCCACAGGGCAGGCTCCGTTGAGCAATTCGTAATGGGCTCTGGTTGCAAAACACTCACTGATACGTACTGGCTGCTCCATTATCTGTTCCATTTAGTGGGTCTTAGATTATGCGAGGTTGTGCAAGCCGTCAGGACCGCCAGATGCTATCGGGTATCTTATCTCCCTCAGGGAGACCCTCTGCTCCGAACCTCATTTCCCTTCCCGCTCAGCTTTCTGTCTCTGGTTTTACCTCTGCCGATCTTCTGTGTAAACGGAATCATGATGGCGCATTGCACTAAGTCCTGTTCAGAGCTTTTGTCCCTTTTTAATTGCGTTATCTGTCTTTTTTTTTTTCTTCAGTTTTTTGAGACCAGGTCTTGGTGTGCAGTTCAGGCTGGCCTTGAGCTCACTTTGTGGCTCAGGCTGGTCTCAAACTTGCAACGATCCTCCTGCCTCAGCTCCCTGAGTGCTGGGATTACAAGTGTGCAGCACCATGCCCGGCTGTTTTTTATTGTTGCATTGTAAGGATTTTTTATATATCCCATCTACAAGTCAGTCATCAACTGTGTGATTGACAAATAGGTTTTCCTTTTCTGTGGGTTGCATTTTACTGGGATTCTTTGAGGTGCAGAACTAATTACTTTTGAAGTTCAACTTAGCGATTTTTTCTTTTGTCATTCACACTTTCGGTTTATCTGAGAAATCACTGTCTCATCCAGTGTCACGGAGGTCTATACTTTCTTTGTTTTTTTGTTGCCAAGGAGCAAACTCATGACCTCGCAGGCAGTTGTATCACTGAGGTAAATCCACAGCCCCTACACTTGCTTTCTTCAGAGAGTTTTATAGTTTGAGCTCCAAATGTCTGTCAGTGATTGTCCGCTTGTTCCCGAGCTGTTTGCTGCAGAGATGATTTTCTTTCCCACTCGGTGACTCGGCGGATCTCTGTCTGGGTCTGCCCCATTGCTTTGTGCTAAGTTTTGGAATTAAGAAGCATCAAGTCCTTTGACTGTTCTTTTTCAAGACCATTTTGGCTATTGCACACGAATTTCAGCATGCGCTTGTCCCTTTCTGCAGAGTGCTACCTAAATTTTGATAGAGGTTGCCGTGAATGTGTAGATCAAGTTAGAGAGTATCACCACCCTAATCAATGAATACGGGATTTTTTTCATTTATGTAGATCTTCTTTTATACCTTTCAACAATATATTGTATAAATCTTGGCCTTCTTTTAAAAGTTCTTTCTAAGTGGTTTTATCTTTATCTTTATTTGTTTGGTACTGGGGATTGAACTCGCACGACCTCACACTTGCCAGGCACGCACTTATGCTGTTGAATCCCCAGTCTTTTTTTGGTTTTTGAGACAGGGTCTCACTGTGTAGCACAGGCTGGCCTCGAACTCGTGGAGATCCTCTTGCCTCAGGGTCCTGAGTCCTGGCCTTACAGGTGTGCACCACCATGCCTGGCGGGACATCTTCTGAATCGCGTCTGGCTGTTCGTTGTCTAGAGATGCAATTGGTCTTGCAACCTGCAACTCAGCTGAACTTGTTTGTGTCTTGGCCTGGCTTTTTGGGGTACTCTTTAGTATTTCTTGGCCAGGCTTTTTGGGGTACTCTTTAGTATTTCTTGGCCAGGCTTTTTGGGGTACTCTTTAGTATCTTCTGCATACAAGATCACACCACCTGCAAATACAGAATTTCGTGTCTCCCTTTCTAGCCTGGAGGTGTTGTATTATTTATTTGCATGCTGTCACCTTAATATTGTGATTCTTCTGCCAGTTGCTACCACGCTGTTGCACACAGGCTTCTGCAGCCATGTCTGGGCCATCAGTTAGACCTCGCTGTCAGGGCAGTGGAGAAGGGGCAGGAGCAGGGAGGTGGAGCCCCCCCCCCCCCGGTGGCTGGGAGCGCAAGGGAGAGAGGGGCCAGGCCCTACCCTCGCTCTCCTGGTACCACGCATCTGCCTGACCCGGTGGTGGTGGCGGCGGCAGCGGCGGCGGCGAAGGAGTCTGCGCTGATGTAGCAGTTAAGGGCTTCGAGGCCATCCTGGACAGAGAGGGGATGCAGGCACAGAGGAGCAGCCTGTAAAGATGAACACAGAGCTTGGAGAGACAGGGACCAGCAACTGGGTCACCTGGAGCCCCAGGCGCTAAGAGAGGCAGGAAGAATTGCTCCCCTAGGACCTGGGCGGGAGTGCAGCCCTGCCCACACTGTGACTGCAGCCTTCCGCCTCTAGGCTGCCAGAGAGCAATGCTCTTGTCTTCTTTATTTCTGCCTGCCTTCCTTCCTTCCTTCCTTCCTTCCTTCCTTCCTTCCTTCCTTCCTTCCTTCCTCCTTCTGTTCTTTTTCTATTAATAGGGATTGAACCCAGAGCCTTCACATTGAGCTACATCCTCCCCCTTTTATTTAGCTTTTGATTTTGAGACAGAGTTTTGCTAACTTGCTAAGTTGTAAAGGCTGGGCTCAAACTTCCATCCTCCTGCCCTGGCCTCCCAGAGTGCCCGCCACGCCAGGCTGGTGCTGTTTAAACCACCACCTCTGTGCCTTCCTGTACCTCATTTCCAGATGCAGGAAAGTCCACAGACGCCCCGTGTGAAGGTAGCACGTTTTGGGCCCTGGTAATGTGTGCAAATCCAGGAATACACAGCTCCTACCTCTTCCCTGGCCGTTTGTTCCTGTGGCTGTGCCCTGGCCCTTGCCCCTGCTCCCTGGGCAGCCCCTGCAAGTCCTGCTTCCGTAACTGCCCTGCCAGGCACCACCTGCTCTCCACCCAGTACCCCTCACCATCGTGGATGGAGGGGACTTGAGTCTGTCCCGGGGCAGTGGATGTGCGGGCAGTGGCTTTGGCACTGCAGCCTGGAGTCAGAGAGATGCATATCCTGGGAGAAATGGTTTTCTGGGGCTTCTTGCTGTGTTCCAGCTTGAGGATCTCAGTGGGAGCAGTAGCTGTGGGGACAGTCACCATTGGCCTGAGGACAATAGCTTCAGTTTGAGGCCAGGATCCTCTGGGGCACCCTGCCGGCTACTAAACACCTGTACAGATGGAATGGGTCAGCTCAAGCCTTCTGCCCTGGCTGGTGGGCTCTGGTGGGGGCGTCTCCAACAGCGCCTCCCACACCTGGGGCCCGCCTCCAACCCCTGCCCCAGCTCCCTCCCCAAGGAACCCTGTTCAGCCAGCCTCGTTTCAGGACTTGGAGAGCACCCTCACAGGTCCCCTGTAGGGCCTCTTTACCATCAAGTGGCCTTGGGCCGCCAATGTCATCACCTACCTGCAGCTGTCATCCCTGGGCCTTCTGAAAACTGGCAGGCACTGGGCAGTTTTCCCAGCTGCCAGCCATCCCTCTGCCCCGCGCCTCCTTGGCTGGCTGCAGCCACTCTCTGTGAGGAGACTGTGCCCTCGACAGCACGATTGCCTAGGCTGGGGCAACACCTGAAGTCCCAGCACTCCGGGAGGCTGAGACAGGACAAGGCAATCGAGCAAGATCCTGTCTCAAAATAAATAAATAATAATAATATTAATAAAAGGATGGGGATGTAGCTCAGTGAGAATACCCTGGTTCAATTTCTAGTATCATAAATAAATGAAAAAGCATTATTTAGTATAATTCACATATCATAAAACCCATCTATTTAAAACATACAGTTCCATGGTGTACACACACGTTTATTTAATTTTTTCCAGTTTTTTTTTTTTGACCAGGGATTGAACTCACAACTTCACACTTGCCAGGCAGGCACTTACACTGCTGAGCTAAATCCCCAGTCTCCATTTTTCAGGTTTTTTTGAGACAGAGTCTCACTATGTAGTGCAGCCTGGCCTCAAACCTATGGTGATCTTTCTGTCTCAGCCTCCCATGTGCTGATTATAGGTGTGCACCACCATGCCTTGCTCTTTATATATACATTAAAAACATTTTTTTTTCTTTTTGTTTTTAGTTGTGAGATGAAGTCTCACTATGCAGTCTATGTTGGCCTTGAACTAACTATGTAGCTTAGGCTGGCCTTAACTCATGGTAATCTTCCTGCCTCAGCCTCCTCAGTGCTGGGATGTCAGGTGTGTGCCACCATGCCAGATCTGTGTTTTCAGTATGTCAGTATATTCAGAGTTGTGTGTCTGTCACCACAATCCAGTCCAGGATATCTCATCACTCCAAAAAGAAACACTGTTTCTATGACTGGCTGCTCCATCCCCATCAACCCACCCCGGGTCCTGACTCTGCCTCTCAGGCCACCAGCTTTCAGCTCTTCGTGTCCTGCTGGCCCTGTGAGTGACCTCGAGTGCGTTCACTGTGAATGCTGGGAGTTTCTTGATGGAGCCCCTTTTCACAAACCTCAGGCAGCCGAGGCACCAAGTTCAAGTCTGCTGGTCTGGTGTCTGCAGT
The DNA here is from genome assembly GCA_004027455.1 of Hydrochoerus hydrochaeris. Classification (NCBI taxonomy): domain Eukaryota; kingdom Metazoa; phylum Chordata; class Mammalia; order Rodentia; family Hydrochaeridae; genus Hydrochoerus; species Hydrochoerus hydrochaeris. The sequence goes on from PVLA01011062.1 coordinate 44,635, forward strand.
GGTGAGGACACCTCTGGCTCCTTGTAAAAAGGTAGCCACGCTGCCAGGTGCCCAGCAGTGCTGCTGCTGTGGGCTCAAAGCAACGTTGGCTTGACAAAGGTCGCTCTGTTTGGAGCATGGATGGGCTGGGGAGAAGAGTGAGGCTGCTGAAGGAGACCCTGTGTGCCGGCAGTCACAGTTGGTGGTGGCCAGGTGCCCAGTCCCTGGCTGGGTCTGGCTGAGCTGAGATGGAGACGGGTGGGTCTGAGTTGCAGGTGGTAGGCTACGGAACACAGGAGGTGACAGGAGGCAGGGGCTAGCCCGGCTGAGCAGGGTCCTGGAATCCCTGCAGAGAAAGCAGTGGTGAGGCAGGGCCCCGTATGCTGGGGTCCCTCTGCAGGAATGGGACAGACAGACCCTGGCTGAGATCTGACTTGGGTGCTGTTGCCCCCTCCCCCTAGAGGACAGGAAATTTCCATCCCTCCAAAATGAGCTTTTGTGGGGAGCAGAACAGCTTCACAGGCCTGCAGTAAGGACACCGGGGAGCCCACAGCCCTCACTGTGGCTTTAGAGACATAGCAACAAGGGCAGGAGATGGGACCAGCAGGCTGCAGGGCTCGAGTTGGGCGTGGCCAGTCTGGACAGAGCTTTCTGAGGCTGCGCGGTGACACTGGGCTGCAGCCAGTTTCCTCCCACGAGGGCCTCTGGGGAGCATGGCGGCAGGGGTGGCCCCTGTGCCCCGAAGAGCAGCCAGGCGCTCCTGTGGCCCTGCTGGGCATGGCCTTCCCTCTGCGTGCAAAGGCCCTGTTGTGGCCTAGATCTCGGATGGCGCAAAGCTCTGCTGTGTGTGGGAGGTGGTTGGGTGCTGGGCCACAGCACCCAATGCTGGGTCCTTCCACGGATGAGCTGGTGGCTGGCGTGCTGTTGGGGGAGGGGCCGGTTGGAGATGGTCACCGGGTGACTTGGGAGGGTCTATTCTTGCTCCTGTTCCTCCCTGCCCTCTGCTTCCTGGCTGCCCTTCTGCCTTGGAGCAGCCAACTGTGGACTGAAAGCTCTGCTCCCCTCAGTTTAGTGGCAGGTCCTGTGTCCCAGCTTCTCTGTGCGGGATCTTTCAGGAACTCACTGTGTGAGCCCAGAGTGCGGACCATGATGATGAGGGACAGTGCTGGTAAGGGCCAGGAAGCCAGTACTCCCACGGTGGGTGTGGCCTGCAGTGGGAGAGGAGGACTGCCCAGAGGTCTGCCAGCTCCAATTGGTGGCTGCTGAATTATTCATTTCTCAACCACTGCACCAGGGCTGCTTGCCAGGAGAGAGCCCCGAGCCAGGGCTTTAAACATTGATGTGCTCATTCACCATTCCCTTGACTCACATTCACAGGCACCACGAGAGACTAGAGGGAGGAGGAAGGGCTCACGCGGGAGGCCAGGGGCTGGAGCGCAGTGCCACCGCGGTGTGGGGAGCATGTGTGCGCACACGTCTGTGCTGTGCAGCACAGATGCATGATATGTGTGTTTGCATGTAGTACATGTGGAGGCCGAGAGGCGGCAACCTGGTTTCCCAAGGCTGGGATGGTGTGGGGCAGCTTGCAGCGCATGGCAGACAGTCACAAGGGTGCCCGGGGTAGGGCACGGGCATGCATGTGCACACATGCACCCCAGTGCACACACACACTCCCAAGCCAGCTGCAGAGGAGGGTGGGGGCAGTGACGCTGAGCCTGGAGACCTGAGGCCGAGCCGTATGCTTTCTCCTGAATGGAGGTGCCCGGGGCGGTGGGGGGGGGGATTACAGAGGGCAGAGAAACTCAGGTTTCAAGTTCAGGAAGCTCACGCCTGTGGCTTCTGTCATGGGCTGAATGGAAGCTCCTCACAACTAGTCTGCTTCTGAATCCCAGACTCAAAGAATGAGACCTGATGTGGCAAAGGATCTTTGTAAATGCAGTGAATATTGGGGTGCAGGTGTGAGCTCGTCCTGGCTTACCTGCGCGGATGCTAATCCAGTGACAGGTTTCCTTTGAGGAGACAGGGAAGCCAGAGTCACACACTGAGGAGAAGGCCAGGTGAAGGTGAGGTGTGGAGACTGGCGTGATGCAGCCACAAGCCAAGGAGAATGAGGCTATGAGAAGCAGGAGGGGCAGGGAAGGGCTGCATGGCTCTGGCCACCAGCACCATGACAGGGTGCATTTCTACTGTTTTTTAAAAATGTATTTTTGTCATGTGTGGTGGTACACACCTGTAATCTCAGCCCTCAGGAGGCTGAGGCAAGAGGATCACCGTGAGTTGGAGACCAGCCAGTGAGTTCAAAGCTAGCCTGAAATACATAGTGAGACCCCCGCCTCAAAAAAAATGTATATATGGGTCTGTGCCTAGATCCCAAATCTCCCAAATGAGTGCACAGCGCAGGCCTAAGTGAATGAGAAGTGTGGTATAATCTTTAGGGCTCCAGGGGGCCCAAAACCCTCTGCAGAGTCCTTAATTCTGGTGGCTGAGACAGACAGTGTCTCTGGGCTGCCTTTATTTATTCAAACAAGGAAGGGGTTAGAGTGGAAAATGCAGAAAATCTGAGCGGGATCTCAGGGGGGGATCAAAGACCCCGCCAAGCAACAGAGGATGCTAATTAAGGAAAAGTACCCTAGGAGAAAGTCTCCAGGTGGCCTCAGCTGTGGCCTGTTTTGCTCCCTGAGGCGTCTCCACGTTCTCACTTCAGCCATGCCTGGGCCACACCACAGCCCTGCACGTGTATTCAGCATCATTGGCTCCAATATATATATACATACATATATATGTAAGCTATTTTTGTGGTTTTTACAAATATTGTTTATTTTAATGGCACTGATACAATGTTCATTTAAAACCCAGACCCTGGGCCTGAAAGTAAATCTAAAATTGCCACCAGTGTTGTGTTGTCTACACTTCTGCATGAGTGACTTTATTAATTGCTAATGAAAATTAGAACGCTTCTGGGGTCTTCTGGCAAGTTTTTTTTTTTAAGTCTTAAAATCCTGTCTCGAGTGAAGCCAATTTTGGACTTAGTACCGAGGCTCACCACATCTGTCACCTTCACTTCAAAACCGATCTTCCTCTTCTTTTGGTTCAGACCCCTAGACATGAAACTTCAAGTTAAGGAAACCACAGTTTGGTTCTCTGAAAAACTTCCACATTCCACTGCAAGTCACGGTCCTGGAGCAAAGTAATTATCAGGCCAAGTACCAGGGCCAAGTGGAAAGTCATTAAGAACCATCGCATTGGTTGATTGTATTCACCACAACCTGAAAAGGCACAGTTCTGAAAAAGAAGGTTTCTCTACACATGCACATCCTTTTTAGAAAGGCCAGGACACCGTAAGGGGGCCTAGGTTTGATCACTGAAACCAGCACCAGGAGAATAAACAGTGATGACTGCTGAGTGCTGGGATTCAAGTTACCAAGCTTCAGAAAAGATGGGGTGCCAGTCCTCATTTTCCTTTTGGACACATTACGACATAAGTATTTTTTAAAAAATAAAAGAAGATTGAGGCAAAAGAAAAAAACTGAAAAGAATATCTAAATCTTTAAATGACCGCCTGCTCGGTCCCGATCAACTTCAAAACTTCTTTTTCCGGTCCCAGCGCCGCTTTTTCAATGGTCAGCGGTGCTCGGCCGCTCACAAAGGAAACCGGCTCCCTTTTCCCATCCTTATTGTCTTTAGTCACTTGGTTTGTCCCAGCAGTCCCAGGACATTAACCAGCTGGAAAGGGGGGAGGACTTGAGGAGCGTCTGGGAGGTGTGGGGTGCTGAGGAATGGGAGGGAGCTGGACGGATGGGGAGGTAGGAGGTGGAGATTTCCAAGTCACCTCACAGGAGGCTTTTACCTCTTGTTCCCATTGTCTGACTGTCAGAATCACCCGTGCCAGGGAGCCCTTTTGGTGCTCTATGCCCCTAACACCTGGTGTCCAATTTCTTGCTTGTGGAAGACACGAATGAAATATGGGATGATAAATGCATGGGGTCTGATATCTCATTTCATTCAGCAAACACTTATGAAGCCCCTACTGAATGCCAGCGTTTAAATCTGTTAGATTCACCCACCCATTTTTTTTAATGATCCTCCTGCCTCAGCCTCCCGAGCGCTGGGATTACAGGTGTGAGCCACCACACCCGGCTCCACCCAGACACTCTTAATGCCTTCATCAGTACAGGCTCTCTTCGCCTTCCGCACAGCATTTCCTTCAGGTCTCATCTATATGCTTGTTCAGACAGGTTTGAAAATTGGGATTGGGTTTACCAATGTTAACGTCTCTCAGTGCTAACTGCCCACTCTCAAGGCCATGACACCTAAGTCGCCAAAGGGATCTTCCGCACCGCCCTCGATTTGAGCACAGTTTCTGCTGGGGTGGGGAGCCGAATTTGCGTTTCCCGGGGGCGGGGCATCATGCTCCCGGGCTCAACCCTTGGAGTCAGATCCGGGTGTGTTTCCCGGAGGCGGGGCGTAAATTTCCAGGGGGCGGGGCGTTCGGTTTCCGAAGGTGAGCAGGCGCACACAAGCCCCTCTCTCGCGCCGTCGGCTTCTGCGCCTGCGCCTGCGCCTGCGCCTACCACGCTCAGACGAGCCTCCTTCCGTTACGCAGCCGCACTCACCCGGCTGGCGGCGGGAGGAGGGGGTGGGGCTTGCGGAACAGGGCGGGGCCGCCGCGCCTTCCGCGAGGACTCCTCGGTGCCGGCTTCCGTGCGCCGTGGGCGCTTCCCTCTCCGGAGGAGCGTCTGGGCCGCGGGGCAAGGCCTCATGGAGGCCGTCGGCCCCAAGAGCTGCGGAGGAGGACTCCCGGTGCCTGGGGCCGAGGGCCTGCCGGCGCTGGTGGAGAGGGTGCACTTTCGTGTAACGAGGTTCATCATGGAGGCAGGTAACCGCTGCCCGGGAGAGGCCTGGACCGAGGTGGGGATGCCCGGCTCAGGGCTGGGGCCTCTGCCTTCCCGTCCCGCCTGACGTGCCGGCCTTGAGCCTTGAGGCAGTCCCTATATCCGATTGCACGGAGGGGCGAGCAAACCCGCAGCCGGGGCGTGGTCTGGACGGACCTCCAGTGCTACCATCTGTCTCTCAGAGGGTCCTGTCAACAGCACTCCCTTAATCTGGACTTTCCTGGAAGGAGGGGTCCTAATGTGTAGATCTTGACATACTAAAAGCTCTAGACATCACTTTTTTTTTTTTTTGAGACAGGGTGTCGTTTAGTAGTTCAGACTGATCTTAAACTCACTACCCCAGGCTAACCTCAAACTCACAGAGGTTCTCCACCTCAGCCTGTGCTGTGACTACAGGCATGCACACCACACCCAGCTCTTGAAGGACTTCTTGAGCAAACGTAATGCATTTGTCTTTGCCCTTTGTAGTTGAAGATGCCCCGACCAATCCCTGAACATTGGAGTGGGATCTTACATAGCAAAAGGGACTGCAGATGCGATTATCCTAGATAATTGGGGCTGGCCCATGTCACCATGCCTGTTCACACAGGAGAGAGGTGAGAGTAGCCACAGGTGGGAGGCCAGGGGGTGACAGAAGCATGCTTAGGAGAGGAAAGAAGCCATCCTTAGGAGCTGTAAAAGGAAAGAGCATGGATTGTGTTAGGGAGCCTGCAGGAGGAAACCTGTGGGCACCTCAACTTCACACCCCAAGGGGGCTTCTGCTCAGAGCTCCAGGGCGCTCTTTCAGGCACTACTTAGGTAGAAGAGGCAAGCTGAAGGGTTGATTGTTGGCTGCTTTCCACCTTCTGCTGGTCTATGGGCTGTCATTGAACCTTATCTGGTTAACCCTGGTCTTTGGAATTGGTTTTGGCTTTGTGACCAAGCACAGTCATTCTTTTTCCTTTTCCTTTTCTTTTTTCCTTTTTGGTTTTTTGAAACAAGGTCTGTGTAGTGCAGACTGGCCTTGCACTCATCATGTATGTAGCCCAGGCTGGCCTCCAACTTGAAGTGATTCTTCTGCCTCAGCCTCCTGAGTGCTGGGATGACAGGTGTATGCCACCACCCCTGGCTCAGTACAGTGCTTTCTTGTGAGCCTGACCAGGGCTGGAGTGCTGGGCAAGCTCTTAGCCCTGAACAGTAGCGCTCTGCATGCTGTGGGTTCCAAGGCCCACTCACTTCTTGCTGTGTGGGTCTCCTTCTCTGGGGCCTGGCCATGGCATCAGTGTTGCTCTTTCTCCACTCTGCCCATGGTTGCCTTCAGCAGTCGCTCTGCTTGCTTTTGTCACCTTTTCTAAAGTGTAGACCAGATGACCTCTAGTTCTGTGTTGGCTCACATGAAATAGACACGTGGCAGTGGATGGTACTTTCTTGGCTCCGGTTCACAAGTTGACAAGCCCTGGGGTGACCAAGTGACACCCACACCCTTGCTTGTGGGGTGACACACACCTTGCAGCATCTTCAAGCTAGTCCCTCGCCTCTCGCAGGAGTGCCTGGGTGTGAGCACCACCCTCGGGCCTTGCCAGCACCCCGGAGCCCAGGAGGCACCTGCTCTGGCTGTGTGGGGCACAAGCACAGCAGGTGGCAGGGCCGGCTGAGAACTCTGCTGTGTCTCTGCAGGCGTCAAGCTCGGCATGCACTCCATTCCCATCGCTACCGCGTGCACCATCTACCACAAGTTCTTCTGCGAGATCAACCTGGACGCGTATGACCCCTACCTGGTCGCCATGTCTGCCATTTACCTGGCCGGCAAAGTAGAGGAGCAGCATCTGCGGACCCGTGACATCATCAACGTGTCCAACAGGTACTGGCAGCCCCAGGGCCCCAGCCTCCGGTGCCAGCGGGAGGCAGCCACATGGCTTGACCGGGGACGGGAGTGCTGGCTGCAGAGGCGGGAAGGCGCCTGGTGTCAGGAGCCTGGGACTGGGTGGGAAGCTTGCAGGGCCTCCTGGGGCAGAGGTGAGGCGGTTGGAGAGCTGTCTGGAGACAGGCTCCCAGCCGGGCAGCGGCTGTGTTAGCAGACATTAGAAACTCATTCCTTGTTTCCCAGGAGCTGCTGTGGGCTGTGGGCAGCGCAGCTGGCAGAGGAGGCAGGGTTCCAGCCGCCAGGGCCAGGGGCCCAGGAGCCCAGGAGACAACCGAGATGCTCACAGAAAGTTCCCGCTAGCGCGTGTCATGGGACTTTCCAGGAACTACTCATCGTCAGGAAGAAAGCTATTTCGTTCCGCTTCTTTATTAATAATCAGGTGGTGGAACAGCGCTGCCCACCCTGTCCACCTGGCAGGTTTGCACTCTCCAGGGAGAGGCTGAGATGGAAACAGGCGTGCACCTGGGGAGGGCGGCTGCAGTCCTGTGCTAATTGGCCAGCCCCAGCAGGGAGGCACTGAGGGAAGGGGAATTGTGTGGCGCCCTAATTAGGCGTGGGCATGGGGAGCAGCTTGGGAGGGTGAGTCACTGGTGGAGTGCTGAGTGCATCTTATGAACCCTCTTCCCGGGATGTTTGGGGCAGCTTGCGTGGAAGTGTCACCAACACAGAGCAAGGACGGAAGGGCCTGGCAGGAAGGACGTGGAAACCTGAAAAGTCTCTGGCTTTCGGAATAAACATCCCGGCCTAGGCAGGTGGGGCTCTTTGTGCACTTGGCGTCTTGTAGCGTGACTGCACTGTACCGAGCCAGGGGTCGTGGTACACACCTGTCATCCCAGCACTCAGGAGGCTGAGGCAGGAGAATCACTTCAAGTTGGAGGCCAGCCTGGGCTACATACATGATGAGTGCAAGGCCAGTCTGCACTACATAGACCTTGTTTCAAAAAACCAAAAAGGAAAAAAGAAAAGGAAAAGGAGAAAGAATGACTGTGCTTGGTCACAAAGCCAAAACCAATTCCAAAGACCAGGGTTAACCAGATAAGGTTCAATGACAGCCCATAGACCAGCAGAAGGTGGAAAGCAGCCAACAATCAACCCTCCAGTTGCTCGGCGTCTCCGTGGTGCGCTGAGTCACGCGGATGAAGAGTGCACCTCCGGAGGGACGCCGTGGGCTGTAGGTGGGCATCACGCCTGTGAGCGGCACCCCTCTCCCTGGCTGTGCTGTAAGCGTCGCCGTCCCTCTCACAGGTACTTTAACCCGGGCAGTGAGCCCCTGGAGCTGGACTCGCGCTTTTGGGAGTTGCGCGACAGCATTGTGCAGTGTGAGCTCCTGGTGTTGCGAGTTCTGCGCTTCCAGGTTTCCTTCCAGCACCCTCACAAGGTACGTTCCTGGTGCTGCGCTGTCACCAGTGGTGTCTGGGGCTCTGAGATGGCCCTTTGCTCTGTGGCTAGTGCCGCAGGAGCAGAGCCTCCGCAGGAGCAGAGCCTCGGGCAGCCGAGCCGGCCGCCTCCCGCCCGTGCCTCCCGCCCGTGCTGGGCTTCTGCGGCCCTTGGGTGGAACCTCTTCCTGCCTCCTTTCTCTTGGATGTGAACAGGCTTCACAGAGTAGTGGGCTCGGGCTCGACCATGCGGCCGTGACGGGATGCACTTGGTCCTTCCTCCACTCCAGCCCTTCCTTTACCAACGTCCCCCAGCCCTGTCTTCTTCTCTGGTAGCCTCTGTTCTGCTTTCCCAGCCTGGCATTTTGTATTTTAATTCATTTTGAGTCCATATAGAGAGCTATTTGCCCAAGCCGGGCATTTGCACCTCACTCGAGCCTCCATGCTCATCCCTTTTCTTACAAATGGTCTTGTTCTGCCTGCTGTCTGTGGCCACGAGCTGGGCTCGGTCAGGGGCTTCCTGCCACGTCCTTGTCTCCGGGAGGTGCCATTCCATCCAGCTCCCCCCTTGCCATGAGAGTAGCTGACGCACTGGGTTGTTCACTGTGATACTGTTTTCGCTTCTGGGCCATGGAGGTCACAGCAGGCCATTCAGACAGTGGCCGAGGGCTGGGCTCTAGGCTCGGACCCCTGTTTTATTTCGAGGGAGTCTTTAGGGGGTAACACTGAATCCCCATGCAGCTGGAAGGAATAACCCAAAGTGACCTCTGTGTCCTTTGTCCAGTACCCTCAGTGGAGTCACTCCACCAGGTCAAAGCCCAGATGCTGGGCTTGTGTGTATTGTGTTGGCCCCTGTGCTGGTGCAAGACAATGCCATCCACCCAAGGGCCCTTCTTGTGCCGGACTCCTGATATCTCTGGCCTGGCCTTGGATGTCCCTACAGCAGTCACAGTGAATCCATGTCACCATCCCGGTGGCAGATGGAAAGAGCTCTGGCCACTGTGAGGTGGACTTGCCCAGGCCGGCCTTGAGCCTGGGCTGGCACCTGAGCTGCTGGGAGCCTGCTGCCCCTGCCCTCTGCTAGGCCCTTCCTTGGACTCACAGCTCATTGTTAGTACAGGCTCCCGCCTAGACAGGCGCTGCCTGTGCTCTGCGCATGTGTGAGTCTCGGGCTGAGCCCACTGGCTGCTGGGGTCCTGGAGAGGCTGCAGGCAGGCCTAGTATCACCTTAGCTCCTTGGTACCAACTAGGAAAACCTGGTTGCCAGTGTCTAGTCCTAAAAGCAGCACCGCGAGGCAGGTTGGGGTGTCCACTGTTCTGCAGAAGGATTTACCACAGTGGCCAGCAGGGGGCCTGGGCCAGAGGGCGTTGTGGGAAGGATGGCCATCCAGGCAACATTCCATTAGACCTGTGTGTAGGGGAGTAGGGCTGGGCTTCCCTTCCTGGGCAGTGGGCCCCGCCATGGACACAGAGATGCCTTAAAAGAAGAAAACCTTCATATCGTCTGGTCCTCCATTTATGAGACAAAGCAGAGTAGGGTTTTTTTTTTATATTTAATGCATAACCAAAAAACTTGCATATGCGTGTATGGATGTGTAGTTTTCTTTTCCTTTCTCTTTTTTTTTTGAGAGAGGGTCTCACTGTGTAGTCCAGGCTGGCCTTGAAATCACTATGTAACTGGGCATGGTGGTGTGCACACGTGTAATCCTAGCACTCAGGAGGCTGAGGACAATAGACCACTGTGAGTGTGAGGTCAGTCCTGGCTACATAGTGAACTCAAGGCCAGCCTGAACACAGCAAGCCTAGGGAAAAAATATCACTATGTTGCCAGGTGGCCTCATACTTATAGCGATTCTTCTGCTTCAGTCTCCAAAGTACTCCAGTGACAGGCGTGTGCCGTCACACTTGGCTTAAATTTTTTTTTTGGCATTGCTGGAGATTGAACCTGGGGCCTCATGTGTGCTAGGCAAGTGCTCTACTGCTGAGCTCCACCCCAACCCCTCCGCATCCTACATAGCTGGGACCTGGGAAAGTTGGTTGTTTGGGGCTGTGGATGCCTAGTACCATGCTGGGTGCCCCTGTCCTGCCTGCCCAAGCATGGGAGGTGAACACATGTTCCCAGAAGCAGTCACAGCCCCAGGACTCAGCTTAGAAGACATGTGGATGGGCCACATGTGGGTTTAGAAGTGGGAATTGGGCCAGGCATTTAGCTCAATGGCATAAACTCCTCCCTGGCAAGCATGAGGTGGTGAGTTTGATCTTCGGTACCAAAAAAAATGTTAAAGAAGTAGGGATGGACATGTTACAGACAGAGGGAGAATGGGTGTCATTTCCTGGTGAGGTTAGTGTGTCACTACTGCAGGCCAGTTCATGTTACTGTCATTATTGTTTTGAGAGTACTGGGGATCAGACTCCAGGCCATACTGAGCTACATCCCAAGCCCCATTTTTTTTTACTTTTTTTGAGACAAGGTCTTGCTAAATCATTTAGTTGCCCAGGTTGGGCTCAAACTTGCAATCCTCTTGCCTCAGCCTCCCAGGGTTCTGGGATTACAGGTGTGCATCACCATGCTTGGCTAAATAGTTTTTAAAAAAGCAAAACAGAGGCACTGACCTTCCACTCTGTCCTTGGAGGAGTTGAGGGCAGTGCTGCAGTGAAAACAGTTTTGTATCCTGGTGAATTCTGGTGTGGAATAGCCTTTTGTGTGTTAACATTCCCGAGTTTTCTTCTTTTATAATAAACCCTTCTGCCATCCCATCACAAAGCAAGAATGGCTTGATTGGGTTTCCCTGGCTCTGGGCCTGGAGAATGGGAGTAGCAGGTGTGGGCCCTGGGGTGGGGAAAGGTTTCAGGCAGAGGCAGCAAAAATGCAAAGGCCCTGGGGCAGAGTAAGCCCAGTGCATCCTGGCCCGGCAGGATGGGGTGCAGGCGTTGTGAGAGGGAGGTGGGGCTTTTTCCTCAGTGACCCGAATGTGCATGCCTGCAGCAACCTGGGGCAGGTGGGGCCAGGCAAGGTGCTGCCCTGGTTGACGTGCGTGTCTTTGCAGTACCTGCTCCACTACCTGGTTTCCCTCAAGAACTGGCTGAACCGTTACAGCTGGCAGCGGACTCCCATCTCTGTCACAGCCTGGGCCTTGCTTCGGGACAGCTACTATGGCGGGCTGTGTCTCCGTTTCCGGGCGCAGCACCTGGCCGTGGCCGTGCTCTACCTGGCCCTGCAGGTCTACGGAGTCGAGGTACCTGCTGAGGCTGAGGCTGAGAAGCCGTGGTGGCAGGTGAGGTGGCTGTGCGGAGCCGTGGACCCCGCACCTTCCCTTTCACAAACGCCCAGCATGGCACTCAAAGTTCCTGTTAGTCATCTGCAGAGATGGCTGCCATCCACTAGGGAATGCTGACAGTTGGCAATGCCCCATCCAAGTAGGCTGGGACCTGCCCTCCTTGTCAGCACCCACTGTGGCCCTAGAGCCAGATATTCTTTGCAGTGTGTGGAGCAGCAGTCCTGGCCTCCACCCAGACATGACCAGGTCACCCCTCATTGTGAACCACTGAACTGACCCAAGACAACGATGAGTCGTTCACTGACTGAATTGTGTAGGGATTTTATCAACTTAGAGGTACATAGATGGGGTGCCATTTGACAAGGATGGATGGCAGCGGGGAGATAAGAATGGATAGGTTGGTAGGTAGTATGAGGGTCGGTGGTAAGATAGATGATGGAAGAGTGGAGGGATGGATGAGTTAGATGGTAGGTAGGTAGTGGGTAGATGGATGAGGTGGATGGGTGGATGGATGGATGGATGGATGAGGTAGATGGTGGGTAGATAGTGAAGTGGATGGGTGAGGTAGATAATGGGCAGGTAGGCGAGTGGGTGTGTGAATAGGTGGGTAGATAAGATGAATGGCTGAGGTAGATGGTGGGAGGGTGGGTGGATGCAGGGATGGCTGAGGTAGATGGTGGGTGGATGCAGGGATGGCTGAGGTAGATGG